>BMAO01012492.1:0-45256 GCA_019973975.1 Trichonephila clavata
TTTGTGAAGCTCTTGGAAATAATGCCCTACCATACCGTCCAGTAGTACGGTGGGTAGGAAAGTTTCAGCAAAAACGTGTGTCAACCAGTGATGAGCAACGTTCGGGACGCCCGCGCAGTGTGCGGACCAACTTAACAGGTGCCGTCATCGAGCAGCTCATGGATGAAGACAGACGATCGAGACAACAAAGAAAGATCCAGAAACGCACAACAAACGCATTGTCATGTCAACTTTATATGTTCTGTGTTGTCATTCTTTTGCACCGTGAAGGCCATATTGCCCTGTATACTGCCGTAATAAATTAGTATTATACGATATTTCAGTGCTATTCATTGTCCACACATGTAGCTAACACCTTGTCCTTTCGTCTGCATATGTCAAATTTTCCAACCGGACTGGTATCTTCAAGAAAAAAATAGTTGCCATGACTTTTGCCCCAACAGTCGTATATATAATCATAAATGGAATTCAGACCTTTTATAGATCTTGCTATTACGTAGCAAATGCTTATGGTCAAAGCTTTTTATCTTATAGGTTAAAAGTTTGACTATTTTTATTCTCTTTAATTATACATTTCTCCCTTTTTACTCGTTTTTCATTCTGTACGAGTATAAGTAAATCCAGTTTTTTGTATTCTTATAAGTTATTAAACTCTTTTATTATTTTCTTTTTTTTTCATATATCCTTTATAAAATCTAATGTCTGGTTAACTTGTAATTTTATTTTTTTTTTCAGATTTAATTAATGTTTATTCATTTCTCTCTTGTAGAGAAATTTTGACTATATTATTATATATATATGTTTAAAAAATACAAAATGTCTACAAATAATAATAAAGAAACATTTATATTTTCTTTTATTTTTCATATTGAAATAAGTGGGAAATCGCAATTCAGAAAAATCTTTTTAAAATATTTATTCAGATCCAAATAGATTTAAGGACGAAGGAAATTAGCAAAAGCTAGATAAAACTTCTTATCTTCAGGAAATTTGTAATAAAATTCCATTCAAATGCAAGTTAATTTTCCTAGAATGAAATACTCAATCCAATTACACAAGAACATTTAGTTCAATATTTCATATGATCCATCATGAAAATGAAACAATGAGAATCTGAAATGGGAAAACTTAAAATAAAATAAAGATATATGAGGTTTGAAATGACTTACTATATCGAAAATTTCTTTAAAGCTATTATTTAAAAAATAACAAAGTCCTATAATACGAACAGTTTTAGAAGATTAGAAAAGCCTTTAATCTTTCATTCAAAGCCCACTATAATTTGCCAAATTGCTGTTTTCCCATTCTGCTTAGGTCTGATTTTACTACCCTCAAAGGAGATAAATATAACAGTATTCAGCTATTTTTAATCAAAGAAGGAATTGGAACTGCTCAGAAGATTTCCTATGAGATTTTACAACTAATTGAGAATAGAAAGGAATTGGTCTTCTTCAGGGAAGCCTCTTTATATTCTCAAGCATTACCGTGAAAGCTAATTTTACATGCATCAAATATACTGAAGTTCAATTTATTATTATTCATAAATTCAAAATAAAATAGTTTATTTCGTAGAATAAAGTAGAATTTTAAAAAAAATTATGAAATGAAGTAATAGTTAGAGATCTCAGTGTTCAATTTTCATTAACCATATATAAAACAATTTTCCTTAACGACTATTTTACTGGTTAATTAATATTACTATTTAATAAAATTGCATAATCTTATCTGAGGAAAATATGCATTTCAAAACAAATATCCTAATCCATAAGAATAATAACAAAATAAATTTTTAAATGTTTATGCGATATTAGGAATAAATGGTTAAAGTGTAGTATAGGGGCCTTGGCGATGTCAATTTCTTTTGGCATTCAAAATCGATCACCAAGCTACTTCACTTAGTGGTAGGTGTCCGGAAGCCAGAATGAATTCGTTATCTCACCATAATTTCTATATAAAAGTCACCAAATGCAAAGAAAAATCGCCAAATCCAAAGGCCCTCCATCGCCAATCCCCCCCCCCATACTACACCAGAATAAATTTTGATGTATTTTTACGTGGTTACTCATCTTTCCATATGCAAGAAAAGACCCACTGAATAACAAGTATTTTCTCTTGACGTAAGTCGTAATTTTCTCTGGAATTTTCTCGTAAATTCAGTAAATTTCTAACAAAGAAATCTTCCCACAAACATGTAAATTAATAACAGCACAAAATTATTGCGAGCATCAAATCAAAAACGTGATCGCATTTTCACATACTGTAAGTGAAACGCACAATCACTGTCAAATGATTTATTATAGTAATGATTACCCGTATGGACTTCATATCGGCAGAGAACCTTATTTCAAGCCTTCTAATCTTTCTATATTTCACTCTATATCCTTTTGGAGATTTTTCTAAGTGCATTTATTACTCTTCTAAATTAAGCAATTTGGTGAGATTTCTCGACTAAATTTGGCTCCAAGTCTTTTCAAAGGTCATTCCTATTCATTTAACAATATTAAAAGAGTATTCTACCCTGATTTCTTACGACCATAATACCTTTCAGGATGAAAGCGCAATATCCATAATTTTCATAACAACATAAACACTTTATTAATAATTCAGTGAAAGATTTTCAACAGTATTCAAACACAAAGGATGTTATTGTTGATTTCAACAATGACTAAGTGTTCAACAATTAATAATTATAATGATTAAATGACAATAAATTTACTCTACCAAATTTGATTATTATTTAACCATAATTCAGTGATGATCCTCTTCATTAAAATTTTAGGATAATAATAGAAGATTTAGCTCAAGATATGTAAAATAAAAGAGCAATTTTTAAAAACTTCTTCCTTAAAGGAAAGTTTACGTCTTTTTAAAATATTTGTACACATCCGACTAAAATGTATTAAACAAATCAAAGCGTTATTCAAATGAGGCATCAAAAGTTAATAAATCATTACTGAAATAGGAGGTGTCTAGACATAGGGTAATGGAAACGGATTACTAATTCGACTAAGTTTTAAAGATATTGTAATACTAATATCAGTAATATTTTAGCCACAAATTTAACCGAAGAAAATTACGTTGAAATAAATATTAATGTAATGATAAATCATGAATATACATGATTTATTTTTAATCATATTCATCTCTTACTTTATACAAATTTTAGGTTTTTTACCATCAAAATATGTTTTTATGATGTTATAAATATATCATATGAAAACTGTTTTCTCTACATAAAATGTTATTAAATTAATGCAAATGCATATGTAAATATATATATACAGGAGTTTGCTATAGTACGACTGTGGCTAATATTTTTCACTATCTTGACTAGTTATCTAGGGTTTATAAATATTTTGTATATAGTTATGAATTATATACATACAGTAGAACGTCGTTTATCCGGAGCGTCAAACATCCGAGCCAAAGTCCGGATACGTTTTCGAAAAGTGCAATGCTCAACAGTTGTTTCTTGTGAGGCCAAAAGTGACGGGAAACCCACCAAGGTCAGGGGCATTTGGGAATTTCAGTTGTGTGATTTGGTAAACATCTGCGCTGAATATGACGATCAGTTTGTTTCCAAGTGAGGGGGTGAAAAACGTGCTCTTTTGTTGAATTTTGTTGATGTAGAAACCTGGATGGCATGCGATGCAGAAGTCTACCGATTTCAAATGCTAAATGATGACGAGATTGTGACTTCCGTGGAAGAAGAATCCAACCCTGTCGACGATGAAACGTATGAAGACGAGGACAACAACAACGAAAGTAGAAAATTCTGATGCCTTTTCTGCGTTAGAGTCAGCTATGGAGTGGTTCGAACAACAATCAGAGTACTGTCCTACTCAACTACTGCTGCTCAAGAGAATCAGAGACCTTGCAGTGAAATAACGAAGGTGTACAATGGTACAGCGACAAATAAGTGATAATTTTCCACAATCAAGGTAAAATTGCGACATTTTGCACCTATTTTGCTTTTTCTTCAAGCTCGTTCCCGCTTGTGATGATTTTCAATATTTGTAGAGTCCAGTATCACATACTGCATGGATCGCATTCGGTTTTCGGTTATCCGAATAATCGCGTATCCGAACGGTGTCCGGTCCCAATTGATTCGGATAAAGGACGTTCTACTGTATATGCATATATATTCTAATAAAAGCATATGAAACCATTGGAAGAAAATATACAATATTTTGGAAGTACCCTTGCAAATAAATTATTTTTTTTGATCAATCCAATATTATGTGCTTGAAAAAATAATAATATTAATAATAATATTCATCTTTCTTTTTGATTAAAGTTAATTTGAAAGAAAGAATATTCGTTTATCATAAAATGATAAAGTGCCACATTTTTTTTATGAAAAAAAATTAAATAAACTGTTTTTATGACTTAATCTTTCCTTAACTTAATCTGCCACTTTTTTTACCCTCGCTCTTTTAGAAAACTCTAAATCTTTCAGATGTTTTTTTAATTATATGCAACAAAGGTATTTTTAATACAGGACAAGTAATAAAATGAGCCGCATGAAATTTATATGGAAACAATATTTTAGTGCTATTTACTGAGGAAGGATACAGAGGGATACAGAGGAAGCATAACCTAAATATTGTTTGGCTGAAAGAACCTTTTGTATAAAATATATATACTATTCTTTATTATACCTGATATATATACTCTGTGAGTATTACACAACACAATAAAAGTATTTTCATAGATGTATTTCATTAATTGGGTATTATTTTACTCATATGTGCAGCGTATACTCAAACACATCGCTTATTCAAGTGCATTATTTATCGCATGTGTGCATATTTAACCTTATATCTGAATATAAAAAGTATGTCATACGTTTTGCTTTGATAATATTGTTATATACCAGGAACCAAAAATGAGAAAATGCACGTTTTCCAAGCCATTGTCAGAATTTCGTTTCTAAAAATATTCAGTATATATAAGCCAGTTTTCGAAACCTAACACTTAGGATTTTTGCAGTAAAAGCAATATCTTAGAATTTGCATTTTTATAGAATGCTTATAGAGGCGTATTTGGGGAATAAAATATTATTTGGAAAAGAATATATAGTAAAGAATAAATTCATTTGCTTTATTGAGCACTTTACAGTAAAAATACCTTATTTTGATATTTGGCAAAAAAATATGAAAATCTTCTAATGCCTAAATATAAATTATATTTGCGTGAAACCAGGAAAAATAGGATATAAATGTATAAAATAATTGTGGTGTTAGAATCTAGTCGCATCGTTTTTATTATGAGTAAATTATATTACATTCATTCCATTGTACAAAAGCAACTATTAAAACTACAAATTGCGGAATTATTTTCGTATTGATACAATGGAAAATGTTTTCAATGGTTTTAAGAAAGGAGGAGGGGAAATTAAATAATTTATAATAAAATATTTTTAAAAATTTTAAATGTATTTATGAAGAATTTTTTTAAGTCAACACAAGAGAAACCAAATATAACTAATTTTTTTTGACTAAGCCACACCTTACTTTTTCGCATATGGAGTTTTTTACAAGAATTTGAAAGAGTTAAAAATGACTTCCTTTTATTGAAAAAATTTATTTGAACTAACACGATTCTTAAGTTATTGTTTAATAACTTAAGAATCGTGCAAACCAGAGTGGTCAAATATACACTGCTGGCCACCGTAAATGCAACACCAAGAAAGACAAGATATAGCACAACAAAATTTATTATGTAGTTAACATGTTGACCAAGTATCAAATGATTAAATTTATATACTTCTGTGAAGGGTGGTTCCTGCCAGAATCAGTGGCCAGAGTAGCCGCCATTGTTGGAGATCACCGCTGCCACACACCTCGGCATTGATTCAAAGAGATTTTGGATGTGTTCTTGGGGTACAGCAGACCAAGCAGCTTCCACAAGTTGCCAAAGTTGATCTGGTGTGGCAGCTGGGGATATAATCTGGATCAATCGTTGAGCAACCATGGACCACATGTTTTCTATCGGCGAAAGTTCCGGAGAGCGAGCCGGCCAGGGAAGCAATTCAATCTGGTGATTGACGAAGAACCTTTGGACAATGCGTGCCACGTGTGGTCGCGCATTATCCTGTTGAAATATGGCTGTGGCCAAGCCCTGAAGGTAAGAAAGGACAATTGGCTCCAACACCTCGGAGATGTAGCGCCGGCTGTTTAAAGTACCTGCAATGCGTGCTAGAGGAGTGCGAGAGTAATATCCAATACCGCCCCATACCATAATACTCGGTGCAGGACCAGTGTGGCGGTGCATAACGCAGCTGTTCAACATCCTCTCTCCACGGTGTCTCCAGACTCGAATCCGACCATCGTGGTGTTGCAGACAGATGCATGACTCGTCAGTAAAGACAACTTCATTCCATTCTGCCGCCCACATCCTTCTTTCATCGCACCATTGGGGTGGAGACGTCTGTGGTTCTGCGTCAAGGGTAGACCAGGCAATGGGCGTCTTGCGGACAGACAACTCTGCTGTAAATGGCGTCGAATGGTACGCGCAGACACTGAATGATGCGTTACAGACTCAATGTGCTGTGTTATGGTTCGTGATGTGACTGAGCGATCCGTCACTGCCATGCACACAATTTGCCTGTCCTCACGTGAAGTGGTGCACTGAGGTGGATGCAATCGACCACGTCGGTCCATCATACCCTCCTGCATCCAACGGTCACATATCCGCATTACAGTTGTTTGGTTTCGTCCAACACGACTACCGATTTCCCTAAAAAATAATCTACAATCTCGGTAGGCCATTATCCTTCCTCTGTAGAACTCGGATACTTGATCAAAAGTTGATCGCTGTTTTTCTACGAGACATAACTGGTCGATTTTTGAAAAAACCACAATAAAAACACAATTGACGAACTTGAAATCGTCGAAATCTTGAAGCCTTAAATAGCACTTTGAGGTGGCGCCACAGGCGTGCGTGATGTGTGTCTGCGCTGAAATTCTAATCATTTGCATATCTCACCTCCGCTAATGCATGTTGTAAATTTCATGTTATTTGCGTGCTTCCTTCAGGGTGTTGCATTTACGGTGTCCAGCTGTGTATAATCGCATTCTTAGTACTTCTTCATAATTTCAACTGCCTTTTGCAGGCCAAGGCTAACTCGCTGATCCTCCTACAGTTGAGCCTATCAATCTCGATGACCTTCCATTCATTGATTAGCATCAGTTTCAGCTTTCCAACATTATCTACGTCTTCTACAGAGGCCCCTTCAATGTTCGAAAAAGTTACTTTTTTTGGTAGGAAAAGCATCAGCATATCTGTACAGATGACCCAACCACCTACTACGCGATGCTTTTATGGTTCTCACTATATCCGTCCCGCCATATTTGCCATATTTTCGGTAAATTTCATGATTGTAATCAATTCTTCACTCATTGTTCTCCTGAATCAGTTCAAAGGTTTTCCTTAAAATTTTTCTTTCAAAAATGAGCAACTTTTTCTTTCTCTGCTTTATTGGGGGTCCAACATTCCATTCTTATACTAATGAATCAAAAAATCACCTTTATTCCACAATTAAAAAATTAGACAATTTATTGGAGAATCACCTCTTATTTGATAACTCGGCGTTTGGTTGGGTATCAAAGGTTGTATAAAGGAACTGAAATCTGAAAATACAGCTGCCTGTAACAGATTTTTTTATAAAAAATAAGTCGATGGCGCTACAGCTTTAGGAAAGCAATAAGATAGTTCAAGGCAGCATTACCTAGACGGGAATCTTGATTAAAAGGCTAAATAAGCGTCGATATGACTAATGGCGATGACAGTGACAGTGACTGTGGTCCAGGCTATTCCAAACAATTGCACTGATTGTTTAGTAGCGATTAATAATTATGGAGAGCTATCTATTGTTTTTTATTTCTATTTTTATTTCTATTTTTTCCTTAGTTCTGAATTATAAATTTTTTTAATTGCGTTGCTAGATTTATCTAAGAGAACTAAATGTAGCCTGGGTAGCCTAGTGGTCAAGGTATCGTATCGTGGCTGGCATGTCACAAGTTCGAGCCCAGCATCACTAAAAACCTGACGTGTGGGGGAGCGATGCACGTTAAATCTGTCGAGAGATCAAACGTCCTCCCGTTGGTGTGGTGTGGGAGTTAGGAGAGAAGGGGTGCCAGCTCGGGTGTCATCCTCGTCACTTGACCATGGTTCAAAATTACAGGTCCGTCGCCAAAAGCCCTCGTGTAGCTGAACAGTGCGACGTTAATATTCACTCACTCACTCACTCGAGAGAACTAAATGCCTTCACATTTTAAGTTAATTGCTCCAAAACAGTGCAAATTTATACATCGTTCATATACGTATTAGACTTTTAACAGCTTTCAGATTTTTGAAAACATTTTCCTTTATTTCATGTTATTCCTTTTTTTACGCGAATTTTAGAGCAATGTACCTACTGTTCAAAGTGCCATGTTTTGTTTTGCTTAAATAAATCGTGTTTAAGAGATTCGTAGAGTTTTGGGGCTTGAAATACAACATGCATTATTTATACTTATTGTAAGGAAAAAAAGCGCTTATTATTATCATTAAAATAGTACGAGTCTATTATTAAAATATATGAATTCCCATTATTTAAGTTACATACAAATATAGGATACATGTTTTTATACTTAGAGAAAAATACTATCGTTATATATAAATATTAATCCATTATGTTACATTCATAAGCCATATTACTTTAAATAAAACAACACGTTAATTCATAGACATCTTACTTCCTAAAGTCATTTATATTCGTTACTTTTATTAATAAATGCGTTTCAAAATACAATTAACTGCTTATTGTATCTTTTTGCGCATTTAGTTTTTTAAATAAAGCGTAAGCTGATAATTCATATTAAATCATTTTTAAAATAAAAGGTTTCAACAAACACTAGTTAACCTTTTCAAATATTTTAATTTCATTGTCTTCAATAAATACTCGTAAGTGAAAAGGTATTTTGTCTTATTACCTATTTAGAGATTCTGAAAAAGAAATACATCAAAGAAAAGCATTTTTAAAAAAATTAATTTCTTTGAATATTTATTTTAATTTTTTGAACATAAATTTTTTAAAAGGTTACTGCAAATAAAACGACTTGATACAAAAGAGCACAACTATTTAAATGTTTTCGTGCTGTTCCAATATGTGCATTTCCACTCCAATTAAACAAACAGGTGATTTTAAAAATTATTTCAAATATTTTATTATTATATACGGGTGTTTTCACAATAATATGAATGAGTCATTTTTACGAATGTGTTGTTTCTTACTCCAAAAAGTAGTTTTTCAGTTGATATATCCCCCTTGCACACTTAAAATGCGTATTAAAATGTTACATTAATCATATATTATTATAAGCATTATGTAGTTGTTATATTTTTGAACAGTTGCTGCATATTATTTAAAAAAATTAAATGCAAAAGAATCATAAATGTACTTAAATAATTATTTTACAAGTAATGCATAAAAAATTTTCAACAATACTTTGACATATTTTACAATAGTAATATTTATTTCTATTGGAAAAACAAAAAATGATATATTAGTAAGATATCCTTTTATAAATATATAAAATTTTGGAGGACATTTCATAGCAGCTATATTTTTACACATTAAAAGCTTTTATAAAAGAAAAATATAGAGATAACTCACAATGGGATAGCCTAAAAATGTCAAGAAACGAATAAATTCCAGGCAGGGTTCATTCAGCAAAAGAAAATCCAAAAGAATGTTTTTATGCTTTTTAATTCCTGATATTACGGGATATTAGATTTCATAAAGACGTACGATTTCTATGATGGATTAAATATATAGTTAAATGTATGTAACGGCATTTTTGACTAGTAAAAATACTAGAGTCTGTTCATTCATTTGGAAGTATGTCATGTTTCTGTAAATGTGAAATATGCATTTATTTCTCGTATATTCCATTTCACAGTCCAAAACTGTAATGCAAAATTCATTTATAACGAAAATTTATGATATATGAATTATACAGAAGTATATAAAAATAAACGCTATAGTAATGTAAGTCTAGTTTATTATAAATCAGGTATAGTAAGTGAATGCAGAGGAGAATAATTCATGTTTTGAACCTTATAGAAGGAAATGTTATTTTAGTATCATCTTAATAGATTTGTTCACACGTAAATTTTTTTTTAAAATAAATCATGTAAAAGTTTTCCTAATTGTGTTATCTTTAAAATTATCTTTAATGCTTTTTCTAGTTTACAATGTTTCGCGTTTCATTTTTATCCCTTTAAACGTCTTATGATAAAATTAGATGAGACTTTTTAGATGTGAGTTTTGCAACATAAGTTTCATTTATTGAGTATAACGTTTAATGTAATGAGCTGTTTTAATTTCTGAAATTTTTGTAACGAAGCTGTAGAATTATTCGACTTTTAAATTCTTTGTTGCAACTACTTGTAGAGTTTTTAAATGTAAATTCTGAATCAAACCTAATACGCGGAATAATGGGGAACAAATGTAGAAACAAAGGAAATGTATAGAAGCTAGTTTGACAAAAAACTTAAGAAAGATATAAATCTTAAATTATTATAAAAGTTGTGTGGCATTTGCAATTTTACATAAGAAATGTTTTTATAAACATAAAAATATTTTTTATTATGATACAAATTCCTTTGGGATCAATGAGATATGACCAAATGTTCAAACGTTAAACTTGCCAATTTATAGGAGCTTTTAAAGTAAATACACTTGTATAGACACGTTTTCCAAAGATTAAATGTTTTGATCCATTAATTTTTAAAATCAAGAAAAAAATGGGTTGTTTTTTAAATGAAAACTTCTTTAGCGGCGTTGGGCACTTTTTGGTAGGGGAAAATCTTATAGGTTAGCGTCACCGACATGCTCTGACTGGCGCATGCGCAGTTCTGCCTTGAACACTTTTTCAATGGGTGAAATCCCGTGCGTTCGCGTCACCGACATGCTTATAGCAGTATATCTGTAGCTATACAGCTGACGTATAGTGCTGTGTATATCTATTAAGTGAAATTGAAGGATTTAGGGAAAAGTTCAATGTGTATATACTGTGTATTGTTGAAATAGTGTTTTTGTTTGATTATTATTTGAATCATTTAATTGAAGAATCATTGTGCAGTATAATAGTGAGTACTAAATAAATATCTAATATTTTTAAGATAAAAAAAAATAACAGAAAATTATTATAAATACTCGTATTTATTTTGGCGTTTGAAAATTTTATATTATTTAAAATTATATTAAATCTTCGTATTTATTCTGGCTTTGAAAATTTTGTATTACTTATTTTCTAATATTTAACCTCTGCAATGCATCACGCAATCCGGATTAGCATTTCACAGTGACTTAGACATTTTCTTACTATCGTGGTAAAACAGACTTCTAGTTGTTCAATCATATTTTTATCGTGGATTTTGAAATTAAAAATTTTATAAAATCTAATAATAATTCAAGATTAATGTATTGAAGTTTAAAATATGGTTATTAATGTAAATAAGCATCATAAAAGATCAACAAGTCATCGAGAGGATCTAACATTTGTACTGAAAAGGTTACAAAACAATACACTACAAACAGCACCAAAACTTTTCTAGAATTCATCTCCAACAAAAAAGGATTAACGATATTTTCATTCAATTGTCAAAGTTTGCATGCGTATGCAGCTGACTTAAAAAATGATGCTATCGTAAAAAAGTCAAATGTTCTGCTTTTGTCAGAAATTCGTACGAAAAACGAAGAACACTTGATATTCTGAATTTCAACTTTGTTGTAAGTTACAAAAGACCCGAAGTTCCAGCAGCAGGCGTAGCTATTTATCACAATACTCAAGATACGTCTCACTTCATTACTTCACATATGGACATACATACTAAATTCACTGGAAGCATTGGTGTTAATGTTTCTGATACAGGCGAAATAAGCGTTGCTCGTTGCGATTCCGAGAATGAGCAATACATATTAATGGTTGCCGTTTATATTTCGCCTGGAAAATCTATGAGGCAGATACAACAATTTTTATTCGAAAATTTGATGATTTATACAAAAGAAAGTTCTGAAATACTCGAAAAAAGATTTGGTGGAAAATATGATAATGTACCAATGATTTTAAGTGGAGTCGTCAATATTATTGCAGATGATAAAAACCTACCACTAATTGAATTTCTAAACGAAATACTTAATTTAAATATGTCCAATTATCGAAAACTCAGTACTACAAAATATAAAACGACGATCGATGCGGTTTTTACGCGATACTGAGACAAATTTGAATCAAACATTTCCTTTCTTACTTTAGTTACCATAAGCCTATTGTATCTTTTTAGAACAAAAAGAAATAAATGAAAGTACAAAAAGTCTAAGTATTGTTGAAATTAATGATGACAATGATGCAAACAATTAAAATAATGTTAAAAATCAAGTACATTGAAATTTAATTAAATACAAATGTTATCCATAAATAACATGATTGTATATTAATTGTTACTTCAATTGAATTGTATTTATATTTTGTCATGATCTTGTACAGCTCGTAATATATTTGAATAATAAAAAACCATATAAACATATGCATATAATTGTTGCTCGGAGTGTCAATAAATGTGAAAACCAGATTGATGTTGATAATTTTAATTCAAACATTATGAAGTATCAAATTTTAATACTAAAAGTTCTAAGTCTTCACTTCTATCGGCAGTCTCTATAATTTTCTTTATAGAGAAAATTTCTTTATATGTTAGTGTGTTGTCCCGGTTGGGAGGCTGAGAACAACCTCTTTTAGCCAAGATGTCTGCAACCTCTCGTTCTCTTGGATGTTAACATGGGAGGGAATCCACTGAAAGTGGACTTCACTTCCTTTGGCTAGATTTTTAAGATGGGTGATAATTTGTATGCCCACGAAGTCGCATACATTGCTCCAGTCCTGTAGATAATGAATCGAGCTCCGACTGTCAGTAAGGACCCAAATGTTATTAGAATTAGTGCCGCCAAAGATGGTCTTTAATCCTTCATTTATGGCGATTAATTCGCTCCTGAAAACCGAGCAGTTTTTCGGGTTGCCTCTAGAAAGCTGGACTAAAGACTTTTGATAAAGACACCACTCCCAGCGTTGTTCAATTCGTCTTTACTGTCATCTGTATAAATCAAAATGGAATCACTTGGAATGCCATCTATGACTTCTAGAACCAACTGTCTTAGGTAATCGGGAGCAAAAAACTGAGTTCGAACAACAATTACAAAGTAAATTTACAAAGGTACTACATTTTTTTTAAAAGAAAAAAAATTTTATTGTGCATGCATTGCATGTGTAATTATTTTTATCATTCATGTAACTGCCATGAATGATAAAAATAGGCAGCAGCGTTCCCTCTTTAACATTCAAACGCCGTAACCCAGTTGTATAAATTCACTTTAGTCAGAACTGTAACACCCTTTTAATTACAACGTATTATTTGTTTTTCAAACTCTTGAAAAATACAAACAAATGAATGTTCCTAAATAATTTAACAATTAACTAATACTCTACAGAATTCGGTAAAAATTTAATTTTAAACCTGAAACGAAGCACAGCACAAGGAGGACGTTTTAATCTGGGGGCTTTGGTCGTGAACTCGTGGCCGGGTTTGTCGAGTCGCGTATAAGGACCCTAGGTCCACTGAAGACCTGCCCCGTAGAAGGGTACAAGGTACTTCAAATCTATCGAGACTCATTTTTCCCACTGGCTTGAGAAGGAAGTTTGGAGAAAGAGCTGTAATCCTCGCCATTTGATCATGGATCAAAATCAAGAACACCATCGCCATTGGCCCTCGTTTTGCTTCCAAGTACGACATAAATGAATATGAAATCAAATTAAAACTCAACACAGTTAGAAGTTTGAAAAATATATTTATATATTTTTGTTTATATACTACATCGCTTTTATACTCTTATTTTTGCAACCTAGCCAAATAGTACTGTCCCCTGCATTGGGCTCAAAGCTAAAAGCTAGCCCATGCGAAGATGAATTTCGTGGGTCTCGATCTGACACCATCAGACAGGTGGCCTTCGAAACAACAAAATTTTTGCAAAATTTAAACCTGACTCCTTAAAATTATTAAATATATAAGATCTAAGATGTTGAATAACAGAATTATTTTCAAATGTTAAAATAAGTGTAAGGAATTTGAAATAATAATTGCTTTTAAATTAAATATACAACGATTCATAATCGAGAAAAATATAAACTAGAGCAATGTGTTTAGATGTTGTCGAAAGCAATATATCTATCCTCCATATTTTATTAACTTTTTAAAAAGTAAATTTTTAACTCATGTATTTAAATTGTAATCATAATTTACGAAATTACAGATAGAAAGTTATTTCAGATATTTTTTTTTCAATTAACATAATACTCCAAAGTAAAAAAAAATTGTAAGTAAACTATTAATTGGAAACTTAATTGATTCTAAATAGAGTGCGTATAGAAATAAACCATTATTTTCCTCTCATTGTTAGGAAGTTTGATTAAATTAATCTATTTAATTGAATATAATGCAATTCCACTAAAGACTTGGGAACAAATAATTGAAAATTAAACAAATATTACACAATTCAATGACCGTACAAATGTTATAATAACAATCAATTAATTAACTTGATTGGGAAGTGAATAGTTCCAACTATTTCCTGAAAAACAATTATGATAATTAAAAAAATGCAGTTCAGTAGTTATTTGATGGAAGAAGAAATATTTATTTAAGACACGTTTAATTTAATTAGTGAATGTATAGATAATAGCTTTTGAATATGTACAGCTATAATTTTACATTTAAATATAGAACGAAATATGAATCTCCTACATTTCGAAAAAGGAAAAGAAAATCGATATTTTAAAAAATAAATCTACATTAACTAAAAAGAAAGATAGCCAAATGATTTAGAAAGTAATATTTCACCTTTATGATTTCATATAAAATCTTAAATGTGTTAGCAATTGGTCCACTTTCATATTAAGACTACAAGATACTTTATTTAAAAAACCGTTTCACAGATTGTAATATAAGGTAGGCAAGTGCAAGAAATGACAATTTTTATTATAATGATAAGTTTTTTTTACATTCTAAATTTGAGATACTTAAGGTTTTTGCTTTCTAAAAATGCCTTACTTTTGTTTGTACTCTAAATGCTTACGAAGTTAGAGCATTTTTTACTGTCTAGCAAGGACAACAACGAAAAAACGGAAGCTAGTTTTTGAAAATGGAAGTGTTTTTGGAAGTTTGATTGACTACCTTTAAAAATTATTAAAACAAGATTAAAATATAATTTTCACGTATAACAGAATGTGTAACATCCCATTATAATGGGGTATATTTTAATAAATTAGTTTATTAACTTTAAGTAAAATTTTGAAACAGCTTTCCGGATTGGTTTTTATATCTGTTTTACTCGTATGTGTATGTCGTTTTTCTCCTCGTTTCATGCTTAAAATTTTATTTTGTTATATTTGTTAAGAATTCTTTTCAAAGAGATAAAATACAATTTATTGTAATACTGCCTAATGCACGTTTTAAACTTTCTAAGAATAACTATTTTTTATATATTTTATATATAGTTGGTACTACCAGCAATGTGTAGAAATATAGTGAAGCATCTGGTTCCAGTGATAATTTGTCAGCCATTGCCAAAAAAGTTAAAATCTACTCATATTCTAAAGAATTGAACATATTTGTCAAATTTTATTTCGTTGTTTGCTATAGATTACTGCCCTAACTGTGTTTTTTTCGGAGATTGGAGCTATAATAGAAAACTGTCAGTCTATTATGCTCAAACATGAAACAACATGTGCAAAAACAGATCTTTTTTAAACCTTTTTTTTTTCTTCTTTACAGAAGCCGAAAAGTTCTTGCCTTATAAATTCTATAATTGTTTTGCCTCTAAGACTAATTACAAAAAGCTTTTCAACTGGTGAGAAATTACGTGCTTTCCTTGGTTTACATTTTTACTTCTGCTATTAAAGCTTGCTTTCTTACAAGAAAATAATTAATTGAATTCTGTGCTGAGTAAATTAAATGTACGAAATTAAACATGAAACAATTAACACAAAATTAAAGGAACAAGCTATTTGCCTAAATGAGGATATTTGAGGGAATGCAGATGCTACTCTTTGTTTAATGATTAACTGCTGTATCAGTTGTAATATGGCAAAATTTTGTTGAAATAATGACTTAAAATTTGCTTTTCAAAAGACAATAGCAAATCACCTTAAAATAACTGCGAAAACTATAGGTTCTTTTGAAAATATGGTGGTTGCTGGTTACTGTATTTTTGAATAACCAAAAACAAAAAATGTACTTTATAGAAAATATTGAGGAGATCATAAAAGTAAAAAACCAAATTGCTTAAATTTAACATTAAACAGTTCTAATAAAACTGTAAAATGAAAAAAAAGTTCACAGAAGTTTTGAAAGCGCAAGTAACTTTTACAGAATAATTGTATGGATTTGTAAAAATAAATTTACTTTAATTGTAGACATCAATCACTTTAAAAGTAGTATAATCCTTTCCCTGAAAAAAAGTAAATAATTTACCGCGAATAACTCTTCTGTTTATTTAGTATTTTAATCAACCAAATATATTCTGCAATTCATGAATTAAAATAATTATACACCCTTGGTGCTCATCAAGACGGTTCAATTATTAATATTAATTTTTCTTTCTTTAATTTCATAGAAAATAAACAATAAATATTTTTCTGTCCATTAAAACCCCCTCCATTCTTCAATTACTCTAAGGGAAACTGTTTTAACAACTAACACTTTATTTCAAATACACTTAATTTATCTCTTCTCGGAACTTTTGGAAGGATCATTAAATAGCATCAATTATTCTAAGGTTCAAAAAGTCTTAACCGTTAATGACGTGAAAGACTACGGGATTTTAGAACTAAAGATTGCAGTCAATAACGAATCAATTAGCAATGAAATTCAGTTTCATCCTCTTACATTTCGTTTTGAATAGACATAAAGGCACAAATGTTGTTTGAAGTTATTCAAGTTTCTCTCAGAACTTCCATTTAGGAGGTATCAGAGAACATAAAAGATTCGAAAAGCAGAATATAGCATTAAGTGATTTTCGAATGACAGCAGTTATGCTAAGAAAACATTTTATTTTCATTGGAATCTAAAAAACACCCCAGATCTCAAAAGATGCTCACGCTATTTCAACAATTTACAAATGATTTTCCCCCCTATCCACCCCATAATTTGCATTCAACTCGGTGCATTTCTTCATAGTTTTGCAATTTTACTTTTAAGGAGTTTATAGGCAAGCTATAACATAAAAAAGGGACGACCCAAGAAGGACTTATTAAAATAAAATGAAAATTGTTAGATGTTGTACTTATATATGTTTTGAAAACGGAGCAATAAAAGAGTAACACGGGATTTGATGGGTTAATTCGGAAAATACAGCTATAAGAGTATTAAAAAACGTTTTGGCTCGTTTCTAGTGGTAACTGGCTTAGCAAAAATTATAAAAGTTGGTAAATGTCCTACCGTGGGATTGATTGCCGTTTGCCTCAGAAATCGTGAGTTATATCGGTGAGTCAGCGATGTTTCGAGACAACTGTTTGTCAGAGCCCGAGCGTGTTTATTAAGAAGAAATCAGATGACCACAGTAACTTCTAGGGAAGTATTGAAACAAGCATTACAAGGATGTACAAATCTATTTAAAAAAAGTGTGACCAATGTTAAAAGCTTATAACTATTTATATTAAATTTTAATCACTTTACTGCCAATTATATTTTAAAAAATAAAATATTTAAATTACCAATCTAACTCTTTTTATTAATGGGACTCCAAGAAAAAATTAAATCCTCAAACCCGAAAAGAAATTTTAAAGCTTTTAAGCGATGATTGCTCAAGTTCTATTGTAAATAAATCATTTAAAAATGACAGAAACTGCATTTTTCTTATAGATTACAATATAAATTTCAAAAAAAAAGTTGGCTGGAAATCTAAAGCTCCAGGAATAGAATGTGGAAGAAAGGAAATCCTAGATTAATAAAAAAAGGAAGCTAAAAAGACTTATCACTATAAAGAAAATCCTCTACCTCAAAGAACATTAACAAAAAAGCTACAGGTATCGCAATCCACAATTTGTCGTCAGATAAAGAAAATTGGCTATAAAAATGTGAATAAACCAGTCTGTCATCAAATGACTACAATGACAGCAGAAAAACAAAGAGAACGTTCTTGGCTGTTGGCTAAGAAAACGTTCTTATTTAATGTTAACCAAAGAGAGATACAAAACATTGAAAACTTCGAAGGAAGCACTGCTCCATCTGTCATTTACAACTGGCGAAATGAAGATACAATATATTTCACGCGAAAGGCATCTCAAAGATTCAACTGTTTTGCAAAAGACAAGTTGTCCGTCAGATGTTATGATATGGATGGAAATATGCTCTCAAGGCTTAACATTGATCAAACCTCAAAGGCTAAAATTGATGCTAAATACTATTAGAATAACGTTTTGAAGCGCATGTTCTAAGAAAGTAAACGTCTTTATACTCAAGGAAACTTTGTTTTCCACTTAAAAATTCCGCACCGAGTCATACTGCAAAACCAACTATAAAATGGTTGATAAATAAAAAAAGAAAGAAATTTTATTTTCCTCCTGAAAAATAACTGCTACCCTCCACTAACTGTGTTCCTTGTGATTATTTTTATGGGAATATTTAAAAAAAAAACAATTGTATCGACGTAAAATAAGAACACTTGCAGTGCTTCAAAAAGCAATCAAAGAGAGAATTGGAAAAATACACTAAAAATGGTGGACAATCTTTTTCGGCTTGATCTGTAGATTTACCTAGACTATACAATTTTAAAGGAAACCACACTGAAAATTTCATGTAAAAAACTCAATTCAATAAAAATTTAGGAAACTTTGAAATTGGTAACATTTTTTAATCAATTGGTACAGTGGTGTGACAAGGCAAAAAAAATTTTCCTCTTCGAAATAATTCAAGGCATTAGTAAACGAAAAAGCAATTTTATGGGATTTCAATTTCATTGGTGTATTGTCGTACTTTCATGGTGTCACGAATGACAACCAAATGGGGCAGTTTGTAAAATGAAATGTCACTCCTTAACATAAGAGGCGGATGAAGATAGGCGAGTAACTCACTGCTTCCTTGTACGTCTCCAAACACGCCTTCCACGGGATAGGAGAATGTAAGCAATTCTAATAATGCGTAATTATTAGAATTCGTAAATTTTCAAGTCGGAAGCACTTAACACCACTTCAAACGCGCTCGACTTTAATGCAACAATGAAGAGTTATCGGTCCATTGGTCTTAATGATCTCAACCCCCGTTTGTTGAATCATCCATCGATGGTTATTGCAGTCACTAAAGGCTCGGCTATACGTCGGATCGTTGGTAAGGATGCATCAGCGGGCCGATTAGATGCCATTCTACTTTCCGCTCTCGATTAAATCCCTTCATTCCAAATGGGTTTTCAAAATATACAAGATTTTAACAGCGAATTTAAATTTACCTAATAAGTGATAAATGTCAAGATGGTGTTGGGTCACCAACTCGTCTCAGTTTTACACGTCATTTATTTTTTTTCTTAGCGGGAGATTTCATTACAAAGAACAAAAAAGTATAAAACATTGACACGACCTAAGTAGAATAATTGGAGTCTGTTGAAAAACCACACATTGTACAAACAGAAAATCTTAAGGAGGAAGTTTACAGGTTTCATTTGTTTTTCTGACTCATCATGTTACAAGCTTCAAATTAAGAAAAATAGCATTGCGACTTTGGAAAGGAAAAATCGACAAAAATAGCAATATTTCTTCATTTTTCAAAACTTTAAAGGCAATATACGAGCAAAATAAATTTTTTTATATAAATGTTTTTTATCGTTTTACTTAGTCAAAAAGATACTTTCACAGAGCACAGCAATAAAAAAAACCGTGAATAAAGAGGACAGAAAGAAGCAACAGTTTGTTTTTGCAAAACACATGACAAATATCCTACCCTGCACATTGGAAAATGTTCTAAGAAGTACCACATATTAAAATATTGTATAAATTAATTTTTTTTAAAAAATTTTCGTTTTAAATTGTTCTATTTTAAAGTACTTCTAGTAATTTCCCTAAAATTAAATACAAGTTTAACCGCAACAACATTAAAAAAAATTGATTGAAAAGGGTTAATTTATTTAGAAGTTGACAGCAGCCATTTTATAACGGTAATATAAATCAATAATTATAGGAATTCTACTTCCAGTTTTATGATATAACACTATTTGTTATGGAGATCGAGACAATACATGAAAAAATAATTACCGTTTCTATCGGTATTATCAAACCAAGCTTTTGTCAAAGGCAAGAGACATTAAAAAACTTATTGTGAAATCAAATATTAATATTTACTTATTTATAATTGCAATATACTAAGAAAAAATACATAAACCTGAATAATGCTGTCAAAAACATTACCTTAAATAATATAACAAAAGTAATATAAATAATTTTTTTAAATAAAAACAAAGTATAAATGCTGTATATGTATGGCAACATAAAAAAAGTGCGCAGATTAGAGAAAAAAAGATATTTCACTCTATTGTCTACTTGATAACAACTAATATTACATTTTAGTGAATTGTTTCGCTATTGGATGAAAAAAATTATTCATTTACTTATTTAAAAAAAAACAGTTAACAATTAAAGATTTATCTGGGAATTTTTAAACTTCTTTGAATTGACTCTTGTTAAAGCAATATCTATTACAAAAAAAAAGGAACTATAAATTTTTTTTCGAATATGTACACAGGATGTTTGACTAAAGTATATTATAATAAGCAATACATATTTTTTCTAGTATTACTGAGTTTTGAATAAAAGATAACATTAGTTTTCATTTCGCATTTGGGCAGCTTCAATCTTAAATACTTATACCAAAAGCTTGGCATTTAACAACTTTATTTTCTTTTAAAAGTAACTAATTCAATAACTAAAATTACAAATTTTTGACGTATAACGTTTTTACTTGTCGAATGTTCATTTATGTAGCTAGGATAAATATTCAGGGGGAAAATTTTTTAATGAATATAAATTACCGCGTTCTTAAAAACCGATTTTCTATCCAGCTGGCATATGCAGCTTGTGCTTGTACTAGAGATATTATTTTTCGAACAATATTACTTAATACTATATTTGTAAAAAATATAACTACTATTTTGAGAATATTTGTGTTTTATTGGCAAAATGAAGGAAATCTGCATATTGAAATCCATTACAATGACTTACATTACTTGGAAATTCCTGCTATGATAAATACTTTTAAAAATAAGCTGCCTTTCGGATCTAAAAATAAATAAAGTACAATAATAATTTTAAATATTTAAAAATTCTTTTATATCTAATGTTCCAAAAACTTTTAAAGTATATTTAATAGAATATAGAGTATTTAACGAAATCAGATGTGGAGAACTTGAGAAAATAATGATCTAAATATATTATTTTGATTATTTAATACCATGACTTTCTCGATATTTCATCTAGATAAAGTAAATAAATGGTATGATGCTAGAATTTTTCTTATAAAGAAAGCCCTATAATGTCACCTGCTGTCTCTAAAAAGCACATTCCCATGTCAAGAGGATAAAAGTTAAAGAAAAAGAGCATACAGCAGAAGAGTACACCAAACTATAACTATGAATGACAAGTAATTTATTTAACCCAAGAAACAACCTTATCTAATACCACCTTATTTATTTACCAATGACATAAAAATAAAATCATGGAGTTCAGTGTATTCTATTCACTAAAGCTTGTATAATAAAATAAATTGTTAATAATAAACAAAACTTGAAACTAAGTGTAGGGGTTTCTGGATGGTCTTTGCTTACAAATAATAATAAAAGCGTAGCTAATTTCGACTATACTGCAAAATATTATTTATTCTAATATTCATTTCATTTTGAAATACATCATCTTTTTTTCCTTTACGGTTTATTTAATTAGCGTAGTATTAATAAGGGTTTTAAATAGTATATATATCAGATAATCTTATTCTTACACTATTTTCTCTTCCTTATTGATCATTAATATAGGCAAATATTAGGGAAAGTTAGCCTTAAAACTATGTTTAATTCTACAGTAGAACCTGTTTTTGAGCGGTAGGTAGGGACCACATAAAAATACCACACAAAAAAAATAATCAAAAATTTCATAAATTTGTACATGTAACGAACAAATTCGTCGAGATACTACAGAAAACTTTTTTTGAGTGGTGGAGAGGGACCGCATAAAAAAGTCACACTTAGAAAATACGTCAATCATTTACGAATTTAAGAGAAAGTACTTCCGTGACAAAATAAATAAGTAAATTAGACATGAAAAAGCATTTTAAAACATTTTTTTTACATTGTATACGTGGAGAAGTTTTCAAAAAGCCCATACATAAGTTCAAAATCGGTTTCGTCACTTGCAGATACAATTTCAATAGATTTATTTTTTGACCCCATAAAGTAAGAGATAAATTTTTGTGATTCTTTCCTTTCAATTCCTTTCAGAATTGGTATCTACACTGCTGGCCACCGTAATTGCAACACCAAGAAAGACAAGAGATAGCACAACAAAATTTATTTTGTAGATAACATGTTGCCCAAGTATCAAATGATTAAATTTATAGATTTCTGTGAAGTGTGGTTCCTGCCAGAATCAGTAGCCAGAGTAGCCGCCATTGTTGGAGATCACCGCTGCCACACGCCTCGGCATTAATTCAAAGAGATTTTGGATGTGTTCTTGGGGTACAGCAGACCAAGCAGCTTCCACACGTTGCCAAAGTTGATCTGGTGTGGCAGCTGGGGTGTAGTCTGGGTCAATCGTTGAGCAACCATGGACCACATGTTTTCTATCGGCGAAAGATCCGGAGAGCGAGCCGGCAAGGGAAGAAATTCAATCTGGTGATTGACGAAGAACCTTTGGACAATGCGTGCCACGTGTGGTCGCGCATTATCCTGTTGTGTGGTAATATAGCTGTGGCCAAGCCCTGAAGGCAAGGAAGGACAACTGGCTCCAACACCTCGGGATGTAGCGCTGGCTGTTTAAAGTACCGGCAATGCGTACTAGAGGTGTGCGAAAGTGATATCCAATACCACCCCATACCATAATACCGGTGCAGGACCACTGTGCCGGTGCATAACGCCGCTGTTCAGCATCCTTTCTCCACGGTGTCTCCAGACTCGAATCCGACCATCGTGGTGTTGCAGACAGACGCGTGACTCGTCAGTAAAGACAACTTCATTCCATTCTACCGCCCACATCCTTCTTTCATCGCACCATTGACGGTGGAGACGTCTGTGGTTCTGCGTCAAGGTTAGACCAAGCAATGGACGTCTTACGGACAGACCACTCTGCTGTAAACGACGTCGAATGGTACGCACAGACACTGAATGATGCGTTACAGACTCAATGTGGTGTGCTATGGTTCGTGATGTGATTGAGCGATCCGTCACTGCCATGCGCACAATTTGTCTGTTCTCACGTCAAGTGGTGCACTGAGGTGGATGCGATCGACCACATCGGTCCGTCGTACCCTCCTGCATCCAACGGTCACATATCCGTATTACAGTTGTTTGGTTTCGTCCAACACGCGACTATTGATTTCCCTGAAAGATAATCCCCAATCTCGGTAGGTCACTATCCTTCCTCTGTCGAACTCGGATACTTGATCAAAAGCTGATCGCTGTTTTCTACGAGACATAACTGATCGTTTTTTGAAAAAACACAAGAAAAACACAATTGCCGAACTTGAAATCGTCGAAATCTCTAAGTTTTAAATAGCGCTTTGAGGTGGCGCCACGGGCGGGCGTGATGTGTGTCTACCCTGAAATTCTAATCATTTGCATATCTCACCTCCGCTAATGCATGTTGTAAATTTCATGTTATTTGCGTGCTTCCTTCAGGGTGTTGCATTTAGGGTGGCCAGCAGTGTATTTTTTTAAAAAAATGGTTTTCCAATTTGTTGGAAAGATATATCTCTGCATATATTTTATCCGTTCTCAAAGATTCCGGTTTTTCTTGCCTATCTTCTTAATCTTATCAAATTATTGATAATATCACTGTCATTGAAAGTTTCGCCTTCAATCAAGCGCGAGCTGTCGGCACGTTGAGAGAAAGCAACTGAACATGTATTGTCGGGAGACAGTTTATAAAAAATAAATACAGCATCTTGAAGTGTATGTTATATATGTACATTGCAGTGGCGTAACGTACACCCCCCGCAACCCCAATTTGAGGGGGAGGGAGATCAGGACTCTAGGAGGCCCCAAGGCCTGACTGACGTCAAGTACGCATTTATATAATTTATAATATATTTAAAGGCCAAAAATTTTACTTTGCAGGGGATCCTAACATTCTCCCGTTATGCCACTGGTACATTGATAGAAAGCATTACAGTGGCGCGAAAGTCGTTGAAATTCATATACCGCAGAAAAAAGGTTTGCACAGAAAAAAAATCACAAATAAAATCGCTCAAAAATAAAATCGCGTAAAAAAGGACAAGTCTTAGTTTCTAAGGCTAAGAGTTTGTTGTTATGTTGCTATGGCTATCTTACTTTTGATCTATACAGTTATATTTTTGTTTATAGTTTTCTTTGTTTAGTATTGTTCATTTAGCTTTGTTTGTTTTTTAGTATATGATTACGAACTGTATATGTACCTTTTAAAATATTTTAATAAAATATTGGAACTTCTAATGTATTTAATCAAATACTTCTTAAATTTGTTTATATTCTCGAAAGCAATTAACAGTGAGTGAGTGAATATTAACGTCGCACTCTTCAGCAGAGCTACACGAGGGCTTTTGGCGACGGACCGCGTAATTTTGAACCATGGTCAAGTGACGTGGAAGACACCTGAGCTGGCACCCCCCCCCCTCCGAACTACCACACCAACGGGAGGTCGTTTGAGCTCTCGACAAATTTAACGTGCATCGCTCCCCTACACGGCGGGTATTCAGTGGTACTGGACTCAAACTCATGACACGCTAGCAATGATCGGATGCCTTGATCCTTGGTTACCGTGGCCACAAGCAATTAACAGACGCATATCTGTAAAATGTTGACTAACATAGAAATCGTTTTTTTTTTCATAAATTTAAATAATTGTTTACATAAATGTCTTAACTGAAATAAAAAGTGATTAGATACATAATTATAACATCCTTAAAAATCAATTGCTTTGTTAATTTTAAGATTTTCGAAAAAGAGTAAATACAAAAAGATTATTTTTTTATCAAGAAAACATTTCTACTCTGTATAGTAGTTAAAAATTTCTTTTCGCTTCGTGTCGAGGTATCTATAACTATTTTCATCACACACCATCTAATATAAATCATAAATTTCCTTTTAATAAAAGGTCTTTAATTATTAAAATAAAATATTAAAAGGTAAAATAATAACTGATTGTTTTACTGTGCATCCTTAAACATATGAGAGCAAGCGTATGACTTCCGATATAAGGAAATTTTTAGAGCAGACTATATCAAACAGAACAAATAAAAACTTGTCAATAAGAAGATATATTTCGATCTCTTTCTATATGTATCTTGTATGTAGAGAAACATTAACATATTTATGTTTTAAAGGTGGGACTGGTAGGAGAATTGTCTATCAGGTGCATAATTTTGCGGTTTGGTTTCATCAATTCGCTGTCCCATTGATGATGTCCCATTGATTCATGATTCAAAGCATCTTTCAAACAAAGTAGCAAAGCTTTTCAGTTAAGGTTAATAGCATTACCCGGGAGTGGTCTCTCAGGGCACAGTCACTCCAAGCTCACAAAATCTTTAATTCTAGGAAAACTGTTTATTTGTTACCAATGACCTTGTCAGTATCCTCCTATATGATATTTTTAATGGGAACTAAAATGTATTTGTCACATATCTCCATCTTTTTTGGGAATGTCAAACCTTTTTCTTTACAATCTTAAGGTTCTTAAAGTGACTGAATTCCCCGTGGAATATTTTCTATGAACACAATACGCGTGGCTACATTTTCCCTCTATGAACGACTTAGTGGTTTTGATAATTATGTTGTACCACTCATCATGGTTTATAAATTTAAGGAAACAGAATATAAGAAAAAAAATGGGAAACTGCAATCTCTATTGGATGAAGTTGAAACTGATCACGTAAAGGAAGAACTTGATGTAATAGTTCATGATAGCGAAATTAAATTTCAGAACAGCGATCAACATGAAACGTTTTAGTTGAAAGGAAAATTTTCAAATGCTACGTAAAAAACTACATCAAGAAAAATGAGGCAACAAAAGTGTATTTTAAGACACATTACGCCCTGTCAAAAAGTTTAATATGGAAGAAAATTTTTAACATGCTATTTGCCAATCGTCAAAGGACAATCAAGTTACAATAACTTGAACAAAATATGAGAATTTTGCCTACAAATATCATTCCAGTAATGTTAGCGAAGCGTGTCTGAGATTTGTATTATTTATTAATGTAACGCATAAGTGTTCTCAACGTGGGTGTTTGAGACTTTCAGGGGGGCAGTAAAAGACCCAGAAAAAATTAGGGGGCGTTGAGACGGCACGGGGGGGGGGCTAGGACAGATTAACCAAATATAGTCTAAAAAAGACTAAAAAAACAAGCTGATTATGTACTAACAAAAGTAAACTTTAATACTGTTTACCTTATGTTGATTGTATGTATTTAAATCATTTCTATATCACACATGCACGAAAATTCACATACTTCAAAAGTTCGGGAAGTGGATGTGAAAAACTTAAAGATTACATTACATTCAGACGTACATTAAAATGAATGATATAGTGCATTTTAATTTCTATATTACACGTGTTGTCTTTGTCTGTGAGCAGTGGGAAAAATGTTTCGTTCACTGCATTTCGTTACGTATATTACCCAAGAAACATATTTATATATGTTAACCAGAAATTAACATGTGATTCTTTAAAGGCTGAAACTGTCAATTTATATTTATTCTGAAAGCAATAGTTTATTATGAATTACTTCGTATCATCAGACCTGCCTGTCTTTATTAGCAGGTAACTAAAACTTTTGTTTCACTCCTTTAAAGGAAGAAGAAATTCAGTAGTGCGTTTCAGTTCGAACAATATGTGTCCTATCTATGACTAAAATATATAATATTACACATTTAAATATATTTGTGGAAATAGCTATTTCAGATTCGCAAGGGAAAAAATTAAATTAAGAAATAGTATTAGAATAATAATAATTTAGTAACAGAATTTTTTTTTAAGCTTTAACTCTTGTTTTCACCATGTATTGTGTACATTGTTATTTCTCTAGAAGGGGCAGTATCGACAAATATTCACTAGAAAAGGGGCGGTATCGAAATATTCATTAGAAAAGGGGGCACCAGTTCAGAAAAGGTTGGGAACCTATAATGTAATGTACATTTGAAACAATTTAGTTCACAGTTAGATTGGATTTTTTCTCATGTTATCCAAGAAAGTTTTAACAGTCCTTAAAAGAAGGTACAAGTATCTTTTCTCTTAATTAAATTATTCACATGAATTACAACTTTTTTCATAATAATAACTAATTATAAAAAAAAGGATTCAGTTGACTCCATCCCCGAGCGACCACTAAGGTTAGTATCAAGTACGCTCCATCTTTCTCCCGGATTAAATTATCTAAAATCATCTAGGTTCTTGAAAGTTATTTCCTACAGCTAGTTTTCTTTTTTCCAACTTTTGCTCAAATAAAACATAAAGATACAAAACTTCAGAAAAACTAAAAAATGTCAAATAATCTATGTCAAAAAAGAAATACTTCTGAAACTTGCCTTGTAGTTTTTTATGATTATGTGTTTGAATCAAGATAATAATGTATTTTATGAAAAGAAGAAACAAAAGCATGACCATCGAAACTCTATTTTTATTTTATGTTGCGACAGAAAACAAATAAACAGGAATATTAAGAATGTCATAAAAAAGCAGATAAATGCTTAGAAATTTATGGAAAAAAATTAGAGAGATATGCTTATTCCTAAACTTAATTTTAAGAAAGTTTTCAGCCAGCAAACATTTTTTTCAAAATGGGAAATGTTCTAGCATTCTTACAGAATAGTCTATTATAAATCTCCGTATGCGTGCACATAACTTTTTTTTATTATCGTTTGTATACATATACATTAAATTGTTTATGTGCAATAAAAGAAAACTTAATAAAATAACAGCAAACGTTAGTTATATATTATGAGTTAAAGTAAATTATTTTTCGAAATTAATTTTTCAAAGATATTAAAAAAGTCTGACTTAGTCTGTAAATTAATTTTTCGTTTCATTTCGCAGTTAATTAATAATTCAGATTCCTTATAATAAAAAAAATGCTTTCCTTTTCTACAAAGTAATAACTGCCCCGTTTATTAAATGCGTTAATTAGTTCCGTATTTTAATTATAATCTTTATAATTTGGTATTATTTACTTTGTTTCTTTGTATTTACAATGATATACTTATATAATCACAGTAAATATATTTTTTTTCTGTTAGAAGTTTCTCGCTATCTCCTTAATATTAAACAAGACCACGTTTAAGGAACATTTTTTTAAAATATTGACTTGCCATAGTCACCCATTTTGTCTGCGCTTACTGCTTTGATATTATATTATAAATAGTGCACTTTATAAAAACAGATATATTTTTAAAACTTACATATTTTCTAACATATAAACAGGTTCAGGAAAATTCCTGTGTGTGTTTTAAGACGTATGTATATTTGAAAAACTTTTTTTTTAGTCAATTACATGTTTATCGTTACCCATTCGCTTCACTGGTATTTCATGATGTTTTTTTAAATAGATACAGTTTTGATATATAAGTTCAATCCTAAAGCTTCAAAATCAATATATACAGTGAAGAAAGGCTGACCACGCTTCTGCTTTCAAAAAGGAGCTAATAGTTATCATGTGTGGTCTTTCATTCATTAACAACATAAAAGCTTTTCCAAAAAATTTTGATCCTGACAAAAACAGCCGATCCTCCATCCAACATTTATCTACCAAGAAGAGTATTGTACACATTTTTAAACAGTTTTCACATCGCCCCCCCCCCCTATCCATCTACAGTGGATCCGTTCTCACGTAGACCAACCCGGGAACGAAGTAGCGGATGATCTTGTGAAGGCGGCTGCCAGCTATGCTGTGGATTCACAAGACCACATAGTCCTTCCGTCCACAGAGATCTAGTTCAGGGTAAAAGAATTAATATGTAGAGCCTGGGTTGTCCCTTCTGTACACCCATTGTACTTTCAAAGAAACCCTGGATCCGCCATATCATTCAAGGTTTCCAGATCTTATCAGATCATCTCTCGCGATTTTCGACTGGTCACCTGAGGTGCATGAGTTTTGAAGGGGCAAAAGAAGCTTCCCAGTTTGCACCAAATGTGACATCAGTCCTTTTTCTCCTTAGCACATTCTGCAATGCCTGGAGTTTTCCTGAGAGGAAGCCGTTCCTTCCCTCCTGTTGTTCATAGACTTTGTGCAGATTTATGGGCTCATGGATCTGGTCTAGTTTCACTAGACCAGATAGAGATTAGTCCCACCACCATAAAGCTTTCTCTATAAAGCTTTCTCTTGTATCCAAAAACCTTCTTATATAGTCCTCACCTTTTTGTTTAAAAAGGACAGAATTTGAAATTTTAAAGCGAAATTATAT
This sequence comes from Trichonephila clavata, assembly GCA_019973975.1. Classification (NCBI taxonomy): domain Eukaryota; kingdom Metazoa; phylum Arthropoda; class Arachnida; order Araneae; family Nephilidae; genus Trichonephila; species Trichonephila clavata. The sequence continues at coordinate 29,726 of BMAO01012492.1, forward strand.
TCATCTTTTTCGCCAACATAAACCCCCACTAGAAATATGTTTCCGCAAAACCTGCTCTTAGCACATCTCTACTCAAGAAAAGAAGCATGCTTGTTAAATTTCAACTGTGTAGGGGGTGAATGAGTGAGAATAAACGTCGCAAGCTTCAGCTGTACGAGGGCTTTTGGCGATGGACCTTGTAATTTTGAACGACCCCTGAGCTGGCACCCCTCTCCTAACTACCACACCCACCAACGGGTTCAAGTGTGAAACTAATAGCTCAAATACAGGATTTTTATTTTTAACATCTCGTTAAACACACTCGCCGCCCCCTTAGGAGTCAATTTTTTGCAAAACTCGTTTTTAGCAGATCTACACAACAAAAGAAACATGTGTTCCAAATCTAAGAGTCTGTAAATCAAATCTTTCTGAATATCCGCCGATTAATGAATGTGTAAGTGGAAATTGCTGTTCCTTATAATGTGTGTGCAGTGTATATATAAAGAGAGAGACAGGAGGGTGACGAAAAATGTGTGAAAAATTTCAAAGTTACTAGATAAGTAATTTTTAAAAAACATTTTATTTTGTGTTGAAATTTACATTTTTGGGAAAATACAAGGAACTAATTTGCTATCCAAGTACTACACGCTAAGCAGCGCTTGTTGTCGAGTGATATGGAATCCAAGTTGGTGGCCTAGCGATAACAAACCATAAAGGAAAATAATTTTAAAGAACTGTTTTGCAATACATTTTGAATTTAAGAGTATATTGAAACTAATCAATATCAATCAATAATTAATATCAATATAATTTTATAATAATATTTATATATATTACTAATTAAATTATGTAATATACAATAATAATCATGTAGTATTATACAATAATAATTATAAATAAATATAATAATAATTATATTATGTAATTCTATTTTATTATAAGTAAAATAATCACATAAAACATATTAAATTTAATAATGAAAATCAATTAATAATTGCCGATAACTTGCAATTTTCCAAAAACTACAAGTTTTTTTAATGAATTGTCGAACAAGAAACGTTTAAAAATGCATTATTTTAAAGTAAAATAAAATAGGAATTCTCAATTTGCCGCAATAATTAATAGCAGAACCCTCATACTCTTTTTAAAAAATATCCTGTTATTCACCAATGATATAAGAAATTTGTATATTCGAAAATAGCACAAAATGCAATAGAAGACTGAAGCAGTAAATTGAAGAAGGTTTACAATGAAAGTGATACACTTTTTTAAGAAATTGAATTTTAATCCTCTAAAATTAATAGCATTACTGCGGAGAAAAACTATAAAATTAACTATACATACGTTATTCAAATAGCAATCATTTTAATACATGATAAAAATATTGTAATTTTAAAGCCCATCTTGGAGAATATAAAGAACCACTTGGTGCTTATAGTACTTGGATATCAAATTAACAACTAATACAATTTTAAAAGATTAGAAGGATTATTGACGGTGTTAAAACACTTGCATAAAGAAATATTTAAAATATTTTTAATCCAGGTAGAATGCATAAGTTAACTGCAATAGTAAAACAAAAAAAAACTGCATTTTTATTTTAAAAAATGAATTTTTTGACGGATTTTCGTGAAATGATCCCTTAATTACTGCATAGGTTAAAATGTCAATTTATAGTAATATAAAAAGAACTAGATATCCATAAGAGTTAATTTGGAAAATTAATTAAATAATTGCATAAATATGTATTAAATATATTGATGTCTAATTTTGATGTATACTGTTCGAGTGTTCAATTATTTGCTTAAGTACATTATATATAAATAACTGCCTTTTCGAATGGGTATTTGACTTTTCACAGGTAACTAGAAATAATGAAGTATGATAAATGTAATTAGTTATTCTTTATTTTTTTTTTAATTCTATATAATTTTTTCGCATGTTGCCTTTTGCGTATAACCCAAGAAAATAAATTATAAGCATTGCATAGCATTAAATAACACGAGAATAAAGCCAAATGAAATTCAATACATAAGCTTAAAAAAATATATTATCACTCTATAAATATCTCCCAATAAGATATCAATATTTAGAGAAGATATAAATCTTTACTTTAGAAAAGGAATTTATAAATCCAATGGATTTTACTGTGGATTTTATAGCTCTTTCGAAGACTTTATGGTCGAAGGAATAGCGTTTTATTCCGTTCAATATAGCAGGGAATTTACTTTTCTCTTGAAAGAGTAACAGGTCTCTGATATGCAGTAAAGTGTCAGATACTAGTAAATCCAAGATTTATAATAAAAATTCAAAAGGTGAAATAAAATAACTCAAAGTTAAGTTTTGAAGAATGGAATGGTTTTTTTATTGTTCACTAAGCATGAAAAATAACATTCAGTGTATTATTATATATTTACTCTTTCGTTTTTATGCATTGAATGCTACAAAAACAATGAATTTCAGAATTTAAAAACACATGTAGAATTGTTCTTATACATAACAACGATTTCCCCTGGTTGAATAAATGCGTTTTTCTATTGATAGAAAAGTTTCTGCAAGGGAGGTTAAATTGAATAAAAGTTAGTCAATTTCCATTGTTATTTCATTAGTTTCACTACATTAATCAACCAATTAAAATTTAATTACTTGGTTAATTATATTAAAAAATTAATAACATAACTCTCTAAAACCCGAAGTATTTCCAAACATAACGAAGCAAAAAAAAATAATAATAATAAATAAACTATGCACACTACTCAATGTAAACTTCTCTTACGAAACTTAAATATAATAATTTTTGGCGAAATATAGTTTTATATTTCATATAAAATATATCATACGAACTAAGTGGTGCACACAAGTGGGGTTCCTAGGGGTGCGAACTTCCCCACAGCTCTTGAGTTTTTTTCGATTGATGATAATCCTATATACATATAACGTAAAATTTAATTAAGTACTTGTAATTAACAATTTATTTTATTAATTGATGCTAATTATTAATTCAATAATTTACTTTTAACTGTTTTTTGTTAACAAAATCGACGAAATTGGAAGAATCATTTGGTGTTGTCTTGAGGAATGATACGAGTTGGGGGACTTTCAACCATGGACACCCCCCCCCCGTTGAAAAACTTTCGTGTCCGCTACTGTACAAACTATATACAGAGAATCAGGTTTCTGGAAAATTTTAGAACCCTATTAGAGATTTGGTTCATTCCAAAGCTAAGCAAAACATGTAGAAAATCTAGGGAAATTTACAATATGCTTATACTTTTTAATAGATGGCACCTACCCTTCCTGACTAATAATTCCTCAATTTAGGGGCATGCAACAAATACAAGAATTGACTTTTTAGAAATATCTCAAGATGCTATCATAAAGCATATGCTGAGTGCAAAATGGTACGTAAAAAATTCAGACCTAAAACAATCGAGAAAAAATTTTACCATACCTCAAACGATGGGTCAAAATGTTTCCAAATTCTTTAAAAATGTATACCAATCAAACACCTATCCCAATGAATATTCCGAAATATATCGCAAATCTTAGTTTTAACAAACCAAGAAATCTCTTGACCGGCTCAGCATTCTTATAAAAAATTTATATTTAACTTATTATTTCATTTCACTCTTAAAATTCACATCCATGGACTAACGCTAGACTTGGGTCGAATTGTTGTCTTGCTCCGATGGGATGCTATTTCCGCAGAACTACTAGTTCCCAAGATAACCGACCTCTTTTATCGGCCGATCAAATTTCTTTCTCTCACCCACAGAACTTAAATTCTCTCGAAAAATATTTTCCATCGGAACTTAGGATTCATTTGCTGCAACCGGACTAGCTATAGGTCATACATACCTCCTCTCCATACACACAACTGATCTCTAATCTGCTGCATTTAGTATCTTATAGAAAAGCTTTTTGTTATTTTAATTTTAAATATTTCCTATATAAAAGTGCATTTCTCTTATACAACAATATAGTTTCTCTTTCACATTAAATATTTTATACTAATAGTGGGTAATGGTAGAATTTTCTGAAAAAAACACTAATCGAAGATTAGATATTTTAGATATAGGGTTATGGGGTCCTTCCCGTCTCTTCAACGACTGAATAGATGGTACTGGATGTACCAATGACTATATTGGAGACCATTAAGAAAAGCATAAATTTATATTAAGGGAATAATTATTAGATTATTATAAAGTATTACTTCAAGTAATTTTAATTTTTTTTTTTTTTTTTTTTTTTTTTTTTTTTTGTTATCTGGTCAAAAAATATTCATATTTCTATAAAATACGCTGCGTATGTGCAAAGGTTATTAAATATTGAAAATAATTTTTTAACTTAATCATTAATCTGAACAAGTAGTGTTGACATTTGAGTGAAAGGAATTTATTTTCATACTTGTTTGTTTGTGATGGAAACAACCACGGCTACATTTCTTTGATACAGCATTTGAAAAAAAATCAGCCCATCTTTTAACAAACAGATTTTATTACAATTTTTTTTCATTATGCATAAATAAATATTTAAACTCTAATATTTTAATATTCCAATTAATAATGAAAAATATGTGTGCGTATTCTGTTCTTCTAATATTTTATTTTACATGAAGTAAACATTAAGTATAGATTAATACACCTTATACAAAAACATTTACTTGCATTTATTTATTGAAAAATTAATATTATAACACTTTAAATGTTATATTACTTTCACTCTGTTTTCATTAATTTAAATAATCATTTTTAAATTAAGTCAACCACATTATATATATTTTTAAAATAAAAATATTGTTTTGATAAAGTTAATTCTATAATACTTAAACATTGCACATAAAAAAATCATTTCCTTAATTTAAATTTTGAAAGAAACCTACAATAATTTAACTAATTGCTTATATTTTCATAAATATTTTTCAAAGATCTGTGTATAGTTGAGTTATTTGTAAAAATTGAAGAGATGTTTCCCAGTTTTCAAGTAAAAGATCATAAAAATGAGTTATTATTTTTAATAAAGTGGGGGTTTTTTTTGATAATTTTTCAAAATATATTTTACCTATACATTGACGTAATACAACTGGTAGAACTGCTTGGTGATTCATTTATTCATAAAACATAAAAATGATATTATTTTTAAAAAATAATTGAAATCTTTAGTCTATTTTCTCCATACAAAAATGGCTAAAAAAAATTAGGTTCATGATCTATAAAGCAAACCATCAGAAAATATTTCATTAGAATGATTTTGAATGTGGTGTGATTTTTCCATAAACACACATATAAGTTAAATATATACTTAATTCTTCACTCTGTTAAGCAAACACAATAAATATATTATACACGAACTACTTCAATATTTGTTCATAAATGAATTTAGTTCTATGAAAGTGAAATTTGCTGGAAAAGAATTATTCGTTAACGTATAATGAATTTGAAAAAAAAAATTATAAATTTCATTTATTTTGTTCTCTATAACACACAGCACATTTATATTTCAATAATTCTCTTTGATCAAGATATTGTTTTACATTTCATTAAAAGTTACATTTTTTAAGGCTGATAGAATTTTATAGAATGTTCCCTTAAATGTTTATTTAGGATTAGAGGAATTTAATCAAAAATAGTCTAATCAACCATAACAAAACTGTGAAAGTGCAAATAATGATTTTTTTATCCTAATTTATCTCAAAAGGTCACGAAGTGTATTGTGTGATTGTCATTTCATACCAAACATTAAATATAATATGCATAAACCCATATTAAAATTGGATATATGCAATTTTTATGATTCTATTACTCTTTTTGATTAATTATAATTTTATGAATCATCGGTGATGTAGAAATTTTGATTTTGAACTTTTGAGCATATCATTACAGAAAAATTGCTGAAAAAGATATGTTTCTTATTTAAAAGCTACATTTAACGATTAACAAATGCAATAGTTATAAAATCTTATGTTTTGAAGGTATAAGAAAATTCATGAAAATCTGTTACGAAGTTCTTTATATTTTGATAAATTATTTGCATTAGCAGTTGTATCTTAAATGAATGATTAAGTAAGGATTAGAATTAATTTTAAATCAGCATGAAAAAACGAATAAGATATTTAAACTCGCTTTATTTTATTGAAAAATTAAGGAAATAAAAATAAATTTGAGAATTTAAAAAATTGCATGCATAATTTTTTTTATATTATTTACTATCCCATTTATTAATTTGGTTGGGTTTTTTTTAAATTAGTTGTTTTATTAGGAATTAATTTGGATAAAGCTTTTAAATCAAAAGAACTAATGAACGTAATATTTATAAGCTGATTGGATAGACCTTTATTCAGTGGCATAACTAAGAACATTAGGGCCCCCTGCTAAGTCAGTATTTGGGCCCCAAGCCGGATCTTGTAAGGGATTGCAAAAACATATATACTTGGTATCAGTCAGGCTTTGGGGCCCTAAGACCCTTCCCCTCCCACGATGTGGGGGATGCGGGGGTGTACGTTACGCCACTGCCTTTGTTAGTAGTAAAATGAGTGCCTACTAGCGCTGCAATATAAACTAGCACCAAAGCTATTGGTGAGGGAACTCGTAATTTTTTGAACTTCAGTCAAGTGACGAAGATAACAACTGAGATGAAACCTTCTTCTCCAAACTACCACACCACTCCAACAATAGAACATTGAGCCTCAACTGTCTTCATAAGGGCACAATCTTGTGTGTGTGACTTATCTCTCTTTCAACTAAAGTACACATAAAATACATGAATAATGCAAATACGAATATTAATAGGGAGCATGTGCATCACTTTTTATTTTTAATACTTCTCTCACATCGCGTAAAATTATACATCGAGAAATATATTTCTCGATGTATAATTTTACGCGTTATTCTCTACCGATTAACATTGCAAGTACTCCAATTTCTGAAATATATGATTAAAATTTATTTTGCTGTTTCGGGGATTTCATAACTTTTCTGAATAACATGTTTTTAGTAAAAACTGATGTATTCCTATTTTGTATCATTATTCCGATTTTTTTTCCTTTTATTCCCATCAAGACTGTAATTTATCTCTAAACTCCTTTAAATAGGATCTTATGAATTATATATCAGTGTTTTAGTGCAGCTTAAAACGCTTTCATATAAGCATTTTTACTTACAATGCAGAAATTTCCAAACAATTCTTAAAAGAAATAAAAATTCATTCAGTAACAACTAAACAGACTTAACAAATTTATTTTGTGTTTCCTTTAATAAAATTATGATTACCGCATTATTTATCTAGCAATGCGTTAAATAAAATAAAATTGTATTCGTTTTTAAATACATAATCAAATTTTGTATAATTATTTTTGCAAAATATCAATTATAGAATAATAATTATCATTAAAAGCTCTAATTTCTATTTATAGGGTATATTTATGTAAGAGTGGATTGCTCCTAACGCTCATTTATCTTTGAATAATTACTTCAGGGCTTTGTATAATTGCTACGCTTTTCAATAAAATAAAGTTATCCATCAATTACAACAAATATGCTCAGCTAACCTTTTAGATAAGGTGGAAAAAACAGTAACAACTTTCTCGATAGAAACTAATTTACCAACTACAAAGGAATTGAAACAGAAAATTGACCGTTATAACAGATGAAATACACGCCCTAGTATTTTTTCTATAACTTTCTTCTTCCAGTGTCCTCTAACATGATTTATTTTTACTAGTTCCAGAAATTGGTGGAAAGAGTTACTTTCATTGATTAATCAGTTTCCTTCTGGAAAAGAAGATGTGGTTTTATTTACCGCAAAGATCGAAATTTCTTCCTCTCTAGATGGAAGTACTTATAGTTCTTGAATTTTTGTAAAAGAAAAGTATTACTTGAAAACAGTGAAATAATATTTTTCAAAGTATTCGCTAGAAATATTGTATAATAAACGATAAAATTGTATGAATGTCATTTAACTCAGGGCTCCTCAAACTTTCTATACTTGCGACCCAATTTTCAATCATAATTTTCATAGCCCCCACTCCATACAATAACAATGTATTGAATTCAATATCAATATATTTTAATGTAAGGCTACAATACTATTTTAATTATAAACGGTACAAAGTATCAAGATAATTGTTAAATTTGTATATTATTTTATGACATGCCCATAGGAGCACTGGTAATTGCTAAACTTGTTCTTAATTTGTTACTGTTAAATTAATTATGAAATACATTGAGTACAGTACTGATATATTTATAAGTGTATTATATCAGTGTAAATGTGTATTTTATTTTTTACTTTGTCGAATGTATTTTGTTTGCTTCCTCTCAGTAAATTAATATTTTTTTTAAAGAAAATCTTTTGTTATCGACTTTTTGATATACTTGTGCCCCCTTTGTAGGTTTATCACACCCCCTTAGGGGCCGCACCCCATAGTTTGAGAAATGCTGATTTAACTTAAGAATTACTATTTTGTTGCTCTTTTCATAATCGATTACTAAAATTAAGACTTTGAGTTTATCTTTAGATAGAATATTAAAACAAATATGCTATTATTGTTACTTATGCCACCTGATCGACAGTAATATCAGATCATGACCACGAAATTCATCGCAGCAAGGGGCTAGTTGTACACCTGACATCTGCCATAGCTTTGAGCACCACACAGGTTGTGACGGATCTATACGCGTTTCTACTAATTCTTCTTTTTTCTTTAAAACAAAATATTTATTTAAACCAATCTTCACCGAGAAACCAAACGTGATTTATGTAAATGAGGAACATTATATAAATTAGGTTTCGCGAGTTGAAGGAGAGTGAAGTCCGAGGTCAAGTTAAGTTAAGTGAAGTAAAGTGAAGTGAAGCAAGTGATCTGTTAATACGTGGTTGTTGAGAAGCTGAAGTTGATACGTTTGATGTGTGCAAGGAGAAGTGGTTAGTGAAGATTAAAAAGCAGTGGAGTTAAAGATTACAGAGCGTGGAGTCATCGTCATTTGATCAAGCTAAAGAAACAGCCTGAAGTTTCCCGTGAAGTATCCGAAGCATTAAGGATTCAGGTATCGTAATTTGATTAAGAAAAAGCTGATTATTAGTGTGCCACGTAGTTGTAAATGAGCGTATTTAAGCTGTCTTAGATTCAGTTGAGGTTCTGTAATATTATCCCGCATTTGAGTATCTCACCTCTGCACTCTACCATTGTTTATATACCTTAATTAGAATTGTATTGAGTCTGTTTCATAATCTTTAATAAGATTTAATAAATCAAATTAGATTGGAATAATGTCTATGAATTATTTAGTTCCTCCTACACATCTAGCCGGGTTTACAGATAGAGATGAGGGTTCGAATGTGAGGGGTAACCAGAGGTTACCACAAGGTGACAGTACGATTTTGCACAGTTTCTCCTCAAACTTGAGTCAGGAATCTCTTACCTCTCTTCCATCAACCTCACCAGATGACTTGAGGCTCGACGGATGCTTAGAATGCACCCCCTGCCGCAAAGGCACTATATATTTATAAACATCCATGCCTTCTCCAGAATTTGAACCCAGGCCCAACGAGCACAGCAGTCAGCGTCACTAACCACTATACAGAATGGGCGGCTTTAAAACAAATATAAACTGGAAGAACTACAAACAAACCGATTATCAATTTTTTTTTTAAAAAAATGACTATTTAATTTCAAATGCAAGCCGATCCATATATAAACCTACGGGTTTTCTTCTCTACAAAACTTTATCCAAGAAGGGAAACCCGAATGTAAGCTAACTTGAAAAAAAAGTAGAGCATTGTAATGTGCCGCTTCCTTTCCCTAATTGCTGGGGGAAAGTGACCTAAATGGGTGGTCAAGAATTCAGACCTCTGTTCCCACGACCATTCCTTAGAATCCGAGAGTGGACATATTCACCGGCCTGTGTGGAATTTCCATTTCTCACGCATCCCGGTCGACAGCGTATCTGGAGGAGGACAGTCCACATTATGCGTCGGAAATTTCCCACGCTTTGAGGAGCCAACGAACAAGGGATAAAGGAAAGCCGAAAAGAAGAACCAGGAGCAACCTGGGCTTTAAAAGGCACGGCGTAAGAATTTGAGGAGAGAACCGTTCAGTGGCCTCTCTAGCGATATACAGCGAGAAACCCACTGCGTTTGCACCTACGATTAGAGTCGAACAGCGAAGCCGAATGACTTTGGCCCCTACTACCGATAAAAAGGTGTCGACTTCACGTGATTCTCAAGATCTCAAGAAGGTGGATGTTTGGGACGAGCTGAACTTTACTGTAAAAGAGACTAACTGTGATCCCAATCTCGGAACAATTGTAAAAATATTCAAGTTAATTTTAACTGTAATAAATTGTTTTGATAAGCCTATTCATGTCATTACAACATTCTTGTAACTTTCAAACATACTGCCATGAAAGCGAAAATGTTACCAAGTGGGTAAAATGGATGTATTATTTTCCAGTCACATTGCTGTAAAATAAAACGCCAGACCCTTAACCTTATCTGAAAATTATATAAAATTTATCGGTTGTTATTTTGTACACTACTTAAGCTAGTCATACTTAAGGGCACGCTTTCTTTGCTGGCAAAATGAGAAGCTAGAGAAACTCGTACACACACACACACATAATATTGCGCTTTATCATCAAACAAGATTTCACGCCCTGGAGCAAAACCCCGCCCGCCTGATGATCATACGCATTGAGATGAGCACGAGACTCTTAATCTCTGGGGTCGTGGATTTAGGCCCAAACTTGAGCTAAACTAAGCCCAAACTTAGGCCCAGACTTTGCGTTAATGAGAGGGACAACCAAGTCAGAGGCAACTTTATTTAAATTAAAAGGAAAGAGTTCACCCTAATCAATAGCATTAAAAATGATTTACCTGAATAAACTGTCTGGAGTGCATTGAATCAGAATATATACAGATATCTTGACAATGATGATAGGGTGAAATTGTCGAATCGGCCACTGGTACGCCAAATTTAGAAAAACCGCTAATTTGGCGCGTTTTTGCGTGTTGTGTTTTGGAGTAGCAATCCTAATACAACATGATCCGACTTCCACCTCACTCATACAAAAATCAAAAGGGTTACCAGATTTGGCACTTTTGTTGATTTGGCGAGAAAACAATTGGCGGGATAAGTGGCCGATTCGACAATTCAACTAATGATAGCAAGGTAAAGTCGTATGCGGAGATACGTTGATATTCCACAAGATAGTTTCTAAAGATATAACTCAAATACCACCACCTGAGGTTCACTATTAACTTCCTCCGAAAACTCATTTCACTTAACTTTAAAAAAAAATAATTTGCCATGATCGGATATTTCCTTCACCGAAAAAAGAGGTTCTAAAAAATCAAAAAATTCACCAACAGAAATTCTCTTTCGAGGATTAGTTTGAATACGTAAGAAGAACCAGTTAGAACGCTATTTGAATTATTTATTTCAATTCTGTTTTTCTTTATCTTGTAATATTTTTCTTTACTGTTCATAATTCTTAAATATAAGTGTATTTTCATCTTAAATACCCCACATATGTGAAAAGACTACATTTTTGTTCAAGACATACTCTCATGTTTGTACTTTGCTTCGGATATACAGACAAATACATACAAACGCAATAAACAAAATGATTGTTTTTAAAATTAACTTTGGGTGTATTTATTCAAAGCCTCCATACTTTTTCATGACTTGATGAATGAATAAATATTTCTATAAATAGAGAGTATTAATGTTTACAAATCAAATATATTTTATTAACATTTATAAAAAATAAAGATTATATAGTAACAGCATAAAACTATATTTATCCCGATATTCCTCATTAAAATAGCAAATAATTAGGTGGGAAATATTTAAGTTCGCATTTTTATAATCCGCACATAAGTCAAATAATCCTTTTTTCCCTGTTACAAAATCCATTTAGTCTCAGATTTTGTATAATCTGATTTAGTTAGATTTATAAGACTTAGTTTTTTTCCTTATTAGCTTGGAGAAAGATTATCCTTTTATAATGAGGAAATACTCTTCATATAGTTTTGGAGTAACTTTTATGTATTTGTGTTTTATGTTTTTATATTGTATATTTAACTTGCTAATTTATGATATCACAATAAACAAGTAGTCTTTATTTATTCTTTACGTATTATACCATTGACTATTTCACAAAATGAAAAAATTGCTCCAGACTCTGTCTTTGTTCCATAATGCGAGAAAAGAAATTCCTGCATGAATCTCGCATATTAGCTCGTGGATAAATAAATTGGTGAAGGTTTGCAAGAACTAAATACTGTATTTATAAGAAAAAACCCGTACACTTGAAATAAACGAAAAGTCAGACCAAAAGACACGTAATTACGTTCAAAATCACTACACAAATAAGTACTCTTTACGTAGACAACTTCACATAAATTCTCAAATAGTATAAACCCAATATTGTCCTGAAATATCTTTTGTAGACCAAAAGAGAGAATAATCTTCCAACAATGCTATGTTTATAGGAAAACCGTCATGAGAATCTTGCTAAAATCCTTGAAGTCAAATATCCTTCATTAAAACTGATATACCTTGAAATCAGAAGAAATTTGGATGATTATTTGGCGAGAAAATTTTACAAGGTCCTAGAAAACTTTTCTGTGTAAGGGATGATAAAGTGTATCAACAGTGAAGTCAAACAAATGGCATTGACAGTGAATTCCATTTATCTTCTGTGTTATTCGAATTATTTCATTCAATATTTGTATATTTTTGAATTTGTGTTGCTGTGTGTACACAGGTGGTATGAGTATTACTTATTTTCTGTTAGAAGAAAATCTACCGTTCATACTGAAGAATTTTAAAATAAATTACGATTTCCTCCTTAAATAGCTTGATTGCTAATAGCGGAGATATTTCCTGTATTGGAAGATACTCTCAATTGCGTAACAATATAAAACGTACTTTAAGAGAAATGTGTAGCGTAATGAGATACGATGCTTTGCATAAGATACACGTAGAACATTAGAATATACTAATGTTATAATATTTTTCAGTCTAAAAACAATATGCTGAGTTTATTTCTTACGCTTCGACTAGATGTCAAGATATTTTTAAATGAATATAATCAAATAAAAAGATTTAAATATTGCTTACATTTTTCAAATTTTCATTCTTATTTAACCAATATATATATATACAGTGGTAGCCAAAATTGGGAACACTTTTTAAAATTGTTAGGTGTTTTTTTTAGTTTGTATGCATATATATATATATATATATATAGAAAACGTTACGTTTCACAGAATGCAAAGTCTTTTATATCATTTGAAAGAGAATTCAATACAAAAAGAAAATTCAATTATTTGCATATCATAAAAATTTATGCAGCACTAACTATCGATATAGGTTAGATACTAATGATAGCAGTGAGTTATCAGTGCTTAAAATGGGATAGACTTTATTTTGTATTACAGCTTCCCATCGATGTTTCATTGAGCTGAAAATAGTGTTTTAAGCTCTTCCTTCGTTATTATATGTAATGCCAGGAAACAATTATATCTTCAATTAGTTCCGTTTTATTTCATGGGTACCTCATACGGAAAAAAGTTCTCAAACGGTGTCCTGTTTTCAGAAGGATTTTGTTTCCTGGCACAATTCAACACAAAAAAAAACAAATTGTAAATACTTGCAATGTAAAAAAAGTTATGCTGCAATAATTATCAATGTACATTAGATATACTGATGATAGCAGTGAGTTATCAATACTCAGTGGAGTAGCCTTTCTTTTTTTATTAAACATTCCCATCGATGTTTCGTCGAGCTGTAAATAGTCTTAAACTCTTCTTTTGTTATTACATGATGCCAGGAAACAATTATATCCTCAATTAATTTATTTTTATTTCATGGGTACCTCTTTCGGACAAGAGTTTTCAAACGGAGCCACAAGTTTTCGATAGGACTGAAGTCAGGACAGTTTCCTGTCCAGGACAACAACTCAATGATCTTAGAATGATACCGGTCTTTCGAATACTTTACTGTGTAGGATGGAACAGAATCTTGCTGAAAAATAAATGAAGAATTGTTGGTAAATAGATCCATCATCGAAAGTAGAAGTTTGGAAGCTAGAAGGGTGTCAATGTATTTTCTGACTTTCAGTGTCCAATCGATGATATGAAGACTGACCATCTGCTGATATGCATGACCAAATCATAAAACTATGTGGGTACTTCACAGTTGCCTGGAAGCAGTCAGAATGTAGCATTTCTCTTATTCAATGATTTACATATTTTCGGCCATGACAACCGAATAACGATATCTTAGTTTCATACCTCCATATAACTTGTGACGACAAATCATTTGTCAAAATCCCTTGCCCACAGTACTTTTTTTAGAGATGCTGTAACTTGAGATAAGGCTTTTTGGTGAATTCTACCACTTAGTCTAACATTTGTTAATCTTCTCCTGAGTGTTTTTGAACTGTTAGAAACACTAACATCATTCAGATAACTTCTGATGATATTATTTTATATTGGAGACGTATAATTTTTGTTCTTCTGTTATCAACAGATGTGGAGCATCTCTTTCGGCCTTTTTTATTTTGTTTTTTTATTAAATTTGTTTTCTGATGTCTTAAACAAAACTTTCAGTCTCCAGATGTAGTTACAGAACCACCCACCTGTCTCGCAATTTTAACATAGAAAAGACCACTTTCTCATCACACACATCTCTTTCTATGAGTCCAATCTACTTTTTTATTCGATGACATTGCTTCTTGTCTAAATGTCATTGTTTTCCTGGCAAGGAAACAATTCTGATCTCAATCTTATAGAAAACCTGTTGCACCGTTTGAAAACTTTCGTCCGAATGAGGTACCCATGAAATAAAACGGTCATAATTGTTTCCTGGTATCACGTAATAACGACAAAAGAGCCTAAAACTGCTTTCAGCTCGATGAAACATCGATTAACATAATGCTCTCGAAACATTATGCTCTGATAACTTACTGTCGGCATCAGTATCTAACGTTATATCGATGGTTATTGCGACATAATATTTTGGTTTGCAAATATATGAATTGTGTTTTTTGTATTGAATTGAGTATTAAATTCTTTTTAAAATGATATAAAAGTCTCAGCATTTCGGGCAATATATAATTTTCCATGTGCATACAAACTTAAAAAACATAATTTTAAAAAGTGTCCATAACTTTGGCTACCACTGAATATATATATATATTCAAACCGCTTCAAATTAAGATTCTTTAAATTAACAAATAGATTGGCCTTTAAGAGTGTATTTTGGAAACTACATCCAGTACAGGCATTAAGGGGATGCCTATATGTGAAGTTCTAATGGTTCCAGAATTTATTTCGAAGCTCTGATAAGTTTCAATCAGGAATGAAACAAACAAAGAATCTGATGCAGAATGTAATTCAGTAAAAGATAAAAATGCATTTACATTAAAAAAAGGCTGAAAATAATTGATTTAAAATATTGAAACCTGAAGAAAACAGTAATAATGGATGAGTACTCAAAAATGCTTCGATATATGTGAACTACTAGTCTAAATTCTTCCAAATTCA
>BMAO01012493.1:0-31043 GCA_019973975.1 Trichonephila clavata
GATGGAAAAAAAGGTATCCTTACCTTTATTTCTTATATGCATTTTCTTTATTTCTTAAAGAAAATGCATATGGGATTGTAACCGCTGTTGTCATAATAACTGTAACTGCTGTACCAGGCAGCGAAAGCACGCTCTAGTGATCACACCCCTTCTGTAGAGGCCAGATGAAAGAACGCGGTTTCCATGAAGAGCCACCCATGTTCTTTGTCCTTTATTTTGTTTAATGATACGTATTGTCTTTGTGTATAACCTTACTTAAATGAATGAGACTTCATTGACACCCATGCCGAAATTTATTACCTTTAGTTTATTATTTAAGGTACAATTGGTGCCTATCCGCGATAGTAATGCTTCATGCACTTATTCTCACTTGGCCTTTGCGCAATGCATTTTATTTCAGCTAATATATAGAAACACCAAGAGGTCCAATCGCATCCTGTGAACGTATGAATTTCAGTCGAAATTCGTTTATCGAAGTCCTCAGCGAAGGATAATTAATTCTCAGGCTTTTCATTGCTGAACACAGAAATTGCGTGTTGTGCGTACAAAGTAATCAGTTTTTGCTTAAATGACATGTTAAAATTGAAGATGTATACGTATACTATATGAAAAATTAAACAAAGTCAAAGCTGCAATCTGTTTAGGTGTGTAGGCTTCCACACAACATAATATACGTATATAAATTAGAGGATAAATTAGAATGGAAATAATTTTCATATTACATTACGCATCCTGAACTCCAAAAAAGTCTTCGTTTTATTCTGAAATAGCAATTAATTTGCAGTTCCCATTCTTATTAAAAAAAAATTTAAAGTTTATTAAAGTTTTTTTTTTAATTGCAGCTCTATTGGTGGAAGAATTTATTTTAAAAAGGAGAAAATCATTGTCAGAATTAGGGACATCGTATAAGATCAATATCATTTAGAATTTCCCAAGAGGAGAAATTTAAATGACTTTGACTATCATTAAACATTCTTAATGAATCAACAAAACAGTTCTAATCACCAAGTCCTGGATTCTCACGTTATTTTCCTTTTATTCATTACTCGTTCAGAAGCAAACGTATTCCATATTTATACATTGAACACAAATCAACCAAAATTTTCTAGAATAATCAAAATATTGATTGGTTTAAAATCATTTCTGGGAAGTTCGGTAATTGTTCAACATTCTTAATTAAAATTATACATTACTGTTTGAAAATAAAATCGAAATAATCTTCATACTGTATGTAAGTATAAATTCAGTTCATTCACTCGTTTTCAACTTATCGACTCTGTTCAAAGTTTATTTCGTTGCCATTCGAATAGACGAAACATTAAAGCTAAATTAAACAAAAATATTTTAAATGCATCTGTTGTGTTTTTTTTTTTGTTTCGCGTAACTGAAATCATATGTTCAAATAATTATCAATTAGAAAGCAACTCAAAAGAGCAGATAAAGGTTAATCATTCATTTTTAGATAAATTATCTCAATAGCAATGCGTTGAATAAACTAATTTTTAGATCATATAAACTGAAAGTATAGTTTCCCTTATACTGATGCGCATCTTGTTCAGGGGTGGAATGCTAACTATTTATTACAAAATAAATTCTGCTCAACTGATTTCACCAGGGAATAACTTGTTATGCTTTTAATGACATTCTATATCCATCTTTAAAATTTTAGTGAGTTCTGCCAATTAATTCTAAAATTCTAACAAAGAGCTCCTAGTGAGCGAAGCAAACTATCACAACATGATTACAGCAAAACCAAAGCAGAACCGAAACTAAAACAATTTTTATTTTTACGGAGAAAGTGGAAGCACCATCTATTGCGCTTTTCGTCACAAATGTTTTCGCTGAATAATAATTTCAATTTTCGATGAAAAATTATGTTAATGAGGTAATGTTTACTCGAAAATCAAATATAAAGTAAATGGAAAGTTTCACAGAACATTAAGTGTTTATACACTGCTGGCCACCGTAAATGCAACACTCTGAAGGAAGCACGCAAATAGCATGAAATTTATAACATGAATTAGTGGAGGTGAGATATGCAAATGATTAGATTTCAGCGCAGACACACATCACGCACGCCTGTGGCGACACCTATTTAACCGCTATTTAAGACTTGGAGATTTCGACGATTTCAAGTTTGGCAATTGAGTTTTTCTTGTGGTTTTTTCAAAAAATGATCCATTATGTCTCGTACAAAACAGCGATCAGCTTTTGATCAAGTATCCAAATTCGACAGAGGAAAGATAGTGGCCTACCGAGATTGTGAATTATCTGTCAGGGAAATCGGTAGTCGTGTTGAACGAAACCAAACAACTGTAATGCGGATATGTGGTCGTTGGATGCAGGAGGGTACGACGGATCGATGCGGTCGATCGCATCCCCCTCAGTGCACCACTTCACGTGAAGACAGGCAAATTGTGCGCATAGCAGTGACGGATCGCTCAGTCACATCACGGACCATAGCAAAGCACATTGAGTCTGTAACGTATCATTCAGTGTCTGCGCGTACCATTCGACACCGTTTACAGCAGAGTGGTCTGTCCACAAGATGTACATTGCTTGGACGCAGAACCACAGACGTCTCCTCCGCCATGGTGTGAGGAAAGAAGGATGTGGATAGCAGAAAGGAATGAAATTGTCTTCACTGACAAGTCACGCATCTGTCTGCAACACCACGATGGTCGGATTCGAGTCTGGAGACACCGTGGAGAGAGGATGCTGAACAGCTGCGTTATGCACCGCCACACTGGTCCTGCACCGGGTATTATGGTATGGGGCGGTATTGGATATCACTCTCGCACTCCTCTAGTACGCATTACCGGTACTTTAAACAGCCAGCGCTACATCTCCGAGGTGTTGGAGCCAGTTGTCCTTCCTTACCTTCAGGGCTTGGCAACGGCCATATTTCAACAGGATAATGCGCGACCACACGTGGCGCGCATTGTCCAAAGGTTCTTCGTCAACCACCAGATTGAATTGCTTCCCTGGCCGGCTCTCTCTCCGGATCTTTCACCGATAGAAAACATGTGGTCCATGGTTGCTCAACGATTGACCCAGATTACACCCCCAGCGGCCACACCAGATCAACTTTGGCAACGTTTGGAAGCTGCTTGGTCTGCTGTACCCCAAAAACACATCCAAAGTCTCTTTGAATCAATGCCGAGGCTTGTGGCAGCGGTGATCTCCAACAATGGCGGCTACTCTGACTACTGATTCTGGCAGGAACCACACTTCACTGAAGTCTATAAATTTAATCATTTGATTCTTGGTCAACATGTTATCTACAAAATAAATTTTGTTGTGCTATCTCTTGTCTTTCTTGGTGTTGCATCTACGGTGGCCAGCAGTGTATATGCAGATGATTAGCTGTAAAATATATATTCAGCAGGAAATAAAACTTTATTACTTTAAATAGATTAAATTGAGTATAAATTCCAAAATTAATGTCCATTTATGAAAATACACCCACAATTAAATGTAGTCTAATGTTCCATAAATTAAATGTATTTCGGCTAGTAAAAATTATGCAGAAAATTTATAAATAATGCTAAAAATCCAAAAAGAAAAACTAAATTTGAAAGTTTGTTATTTAAATTGCTAAAAAGCGTTTAAAATGTAACATCAATTTTAAATTGATAAATCATTAGGTGATAATGCAATATTTCCAAAAGAAAGTTGAAACCGTATAAGAAAACAATAAAGGGCCTTTTAAATTTTTGAGCAGTAAAATTCCTATATTGTTAACTTGAAATTATTTAAGAGATATTTCAAAATCCCAGTCTTATTCATGCTCTAAAAGAAATACAAGAGAAAAAATTTATAACTACACATTTTTTACTGCAATAAATGTATAATTTTCGCATGTAACAAACATCTTATTAAGGATATGAGAGAGGATATTTAATTTTATAAATAACGCTTAGCTTTTTCTTTTCAATTAGATTCTTTGAGTATTATTTTAATTTAAATCAGTAGTAGTATCAAAATTAGAGTTTTGTGGTAATTTATCAATTTATATTTTTCGTTAAACTTAAACGACACTTTTTTAACTTGTAATTATATTAAGAAAGCCCTAGTTAAATAAATTACTTAGGGCTTAAGATTTATTATCACAGTAGAACATAAAAAAGAAAATATTTCTATTGAACTTGTAAGCAAGAAAATAAAATTAAACTTGAATATGTAACCTAAAATAAATATCCCCACTCTCTGAACTTGACACCACATTGACCTTTTGCTAAATTTTTTAATCAATGGAATTCCCTTAGTAATTGTTGATTTTGTTTAATTATAAAAAACTGAAATAAGAAAAAAAAAATTTTTCTTTTCCTTTAATTTTACAAAAAAAAAGTTCTAAAGAATTTGTAATTTTAAAATTATTTGGATTATTTATAATATATAATATAAATACATATTTGTCGTGACTCAAAGCCACCCCTCAGACTACCATCTCCCCGTCTATCATTAAATATTTCTGGATGTGTAGGCGGACTTAAAGGATCAAAAGACATAATTGCAAATCACTATATTTATTGATTCTTAATAAAACAGAAGGGTAGAAACACACAATTCAAATTTAAGAGAAACAAAATAAAGTGGAGTACGAAAAGGGGAATTACTACTAGCGGAATAACAGAATCGCAACTGAATCTACGAAAGCTTAAACACGCACAATTACAGCTACGCCACGTACGAATATTCTCAAAATCTTAATTTTAAATTACTGACCTTATCTTTTTCATCGGCTGCTACTTCGTGATGATTTCTGCTTTGCCGACTGGTTAGGAGAATGGCTGAAGTTTCCACACTCTGTAACACGGATTTTTACAAGCTTCCTATATCTTCTCCAAGCGTAACTGCTATCTAAGTATGTCAACAACTGCGTGCTGACCTACCGATCTGTACTTCACTTAACTTCACTCTTATATATCTTCCCTTTACTTAACTCCTTTAACTCGCGAAACCCGAACTTATATAAAATATCTTATTTGCATAAATCACGCTTGGCTCCCGGTGGAGATTGGTTGAAATAAATAAATTACTTTAAAGAAAATAGAGAAGGTTAGTGGAAGACCGTATAGATCCGTCACATATTTAAATTATTTATTATATATATTTAAAATATTTGGATTATTTTCATTTTCGTCACATAATTACTATTTTTAATCTTAAATTGTTTTGTTTCGAAAGATGTTGTGATAATTTATCGATATAACGTTGCAATTTGTATTTTTAAAATCATTATTCGTCATTATTAAGTAATTAACAAAATTAATTTAAAAACTCATTAGAACAGTTCCCGAGTGCTTGACTATCATTTGTTTTTATCGCAAGTATTATTTACATATCGAAACATTATTTACATTATCATCTCTTCCTTGAAATACTATTTGAATTATATTCATTCGTTGCGAAATGAATCGGTTTGATTTATACCATTCATATAGTGCGGTGAAGATAAATCAGATTAAAATAATTGAAAAGATCGAGGTTGGATGCCTTTCGCGTAAATTATATTGGTATTCTTTACGGTGGGAATAAATCTTTTCGACACCAAAAGAATATAAATCTCTTCATTTCAGTTCCAATTCTCCGACCCAGGAATCCTTTTCGGACACATTAATTGCAAAATCATTTCTGATAGCTTGAATAAATGTTTTTGAAAACACATTTCATCCATAGAAAAAAATTTAAAATAAGTATAAAATAAATCATTAATTTAATAGTTACTATCATAAAATTTTACTGTAGTTCTCTCATATTAGGAATTTTTATTTCAATACAACATTGCATAATAATTCAATACAACACTAAACAACGCTTCATTTATAAGTTTCTTGATCGTCTATGAATAATTTTATATTTTTATTAAATTCTGTTAACATCGTGAATGCTGCAGTAATTTATGCACATGTAATTTGTGTTAAAAAGCATCAAATTTTTTTAAAAAAATAAAAAATACATGCTTTATATATAAAAAAGTACAAACGAAAAAAATTATAAATTTTGAATTAGCTTCTCCCAACGTTACAAATATTGTAGGTTTGACAGTTTAATCTTGTGGTAAATAATAAGACTCACAGCCCCCAATGATTAAGATTACAACTTACCTATTCGAAACTGGTCTTGTTTAGTCGTAATTTATGATTCCACTTACACAAAAGATATAACATACGGAAAACTATTGTAAAAATAAAGAATACATCAAATGGTGTTGTGTGGAAGTTAGAAGAGAGAGATATCAGTTGAAGCTTATCGTTCTCGTCAAAAGTGGATCAAAATTGCAGAGTTTAGCATTAACAGTCCCCACGTGGATCTAAACGAGGAAAATTCTCACAAAGCCTATACGTAATAATTAGGTGAATATTTTGGTAGCAATTCGTCTTCGACTCAAATTTTATACAACTTGTAATTTTGAATTACCCATAGACTAAAGAACATGTTCAATTGCAGTGCTCATCATGCAATTGTGGCTAGGTGACTTTCATCTAGTTCAACTTCCATGCAATATAACTTAAATAAAAGTTAAAAATTAAAACAATTTAAGAACGAAAAAGAATGCTTGACTTGTAATAAAATTACGAATTCACGTCATTAAACAACTAAAAATAAAATGATAGTATGTCTAACTGAACCTCCAAGTTTATAGATAATAAGATGTTAAAATTTAGAGAGGCTTAGTGATTTGATGACACTAAGTGAGTGAACTATGACAATTTATTACATAATGGCTGACACATAACGATTTATTTTAAAAAAGAAAATTGTAACAGTTTTTTTTCGGAGTGGAGCTTATTTTTACTCAAATGACGCAGAAGTTTTTACATTCTTGGTATTTATTTATCAAAGTAATTTACAGTACATATATTCTAAAAATCAGTTTTTAATACATGTGTTAGCATATCTTTTAATCTTAAAATTATAACTAAAATTTTTAAAGGTACAAGGAAATATTTCCATCAAAATGAGACGAAAAACAGTTTAAATTTCACTACAACTTTTGTACTAATAAAGCTGATATATTATATTTTAAAACAAACACGTCAAGATCTTTCTAATATTTCAATAACAACCTACTCTTCGAGAAATGAAACAGAAATAAAAGAAATGTTTTGATGATCTTACTAAGTTTTCACTTGAACCAATTAAATATAAAGGAAGTGGAAATTTAAGATCATGAAATCTTTTTTAAAAAAAAAGGTATTTCAAAAACATACAACTACTTAATCTCTTGGTTGTGAAAAATTCCTTAGTAATGTTTCATTTGAGTCGACCGTCATAAAAAGAATTTGAATATTTTCAAAGAAAAAGAACTTAACAAAAATAGCTTCTCTTTGTCTGGTATAAAAATAATAAAAAGAAGAATATTTTGCAAATTTTTTTTTTACTCAAACATCGAGCATGAAAGGAAAAATTACATTTAATTTTCTTTTTTCGTGACTGTTCGAAAGAGAAAATTTCGTGTTAACTTTTCTGAAATTTTAAGGGAGAAAATATTCTTCGAAATTCTTTAAAGAATGAAGGATAAAGTTAAGACTCTTTTTTTCACAGAACCTTTCATTAAACTATATCTAGTTTTTGGTGTAAACTAAACTAAAATCTTCATTTTTCCGAGCAATTAAATACAGAATAAATAAAAATAGCGAGTCAACGTACAGCAATATTGTTGAGATCCACCGAGCACTGAAGGTAATAAATTTCATTAAGACGAAAATATTTGGTGCCTTTTTCACGGATGTTTAAAGACTTTGATTTGAATAAGTTTTGATTGAGTAACCATTTTTTTGAGTAGTGACTAATATAATTAGCTCTG
Source organism: Trichonephila clavata (assembly GCA_019973975.1). Taxonomy (NCBI): domain Eukaryota; kingdom Metazoa; phylum Arthropoda; class Arachnida; order Araneae; family Nephilidae; genus Trichonephila; species Trichonephila clavata. The sequence goes on from BMAO01012493.1 coordinate 7,814, forward strand.
AGAAAATTTTAAGGATTGAGCTTTTATAATTCGCTTTTCTTATAAACTTACTTATTTTGTACGTAAGCGTTCGTGCGTGCATGCGGGAAGCGTGTTTTCAAAATATCAAAATTTGAGGGTTTTTTTACTTCTATGTATACTAAACAAATATACTAAGCAGAGGACTTCTCTGCACACTTAGAATTAATTTAATTGGCAAAGCTAGCCTTTTTCTTTTCTGTTTATAGTGCTGAGCGAAATCCTACCAATTATAATCGATTGATCTTCCTTACACATTATTAATTATCAAATAAAAAAACGCACGCATGCATATATATACATACATATATTTATCTGGCTTCAGGCCTGCTGGTAAATAAAGGAAATCGTCATCTTTAAATATCCGTGATTTATTATTTTTCATGCATAACTATTCCAACATGACGGCCACTTGGCACTAGGCGAATAGAACAAAAGACAACAACACAGCAAGGAGTCAGCAGCCACTCTCCTCGATAATTCTCTATATGGTTGATGGTTGATGGCGGTTGGTCTGTGTGTGCATACGGGCTGCATTGCAGCCCTCCATCCCATATCTGGTGGTCTTAGATGGGGAATCGGCGATGGTGGGGTTTCTTCTTCTGTGTAGGAGCATGCTGATAGGTGGAGAGGAAAGGTGGGCGTGTCTGTAGTAGAAAGTTGCTTGGAGTTTCAAGGATATTTTGCATGGGAGAGAGCTCAGAGGCTGCTCTCTGATTGGATATTGGGGGGTGAGGAAATTGACTCCGATTGGCTGCCCTGGGGTCTCAGAAAGTTAGATGCGAAAAAATAGAAGGAGCTTGTCCAGTTTGCAAGTTAAAGTTAAACGTTAATCAGAGTAAAGTACACAATATAAAATAAAAATACAAAATGATAAAACAGTCAAATAATTTAGAAGGTATGCAATAAAGAGTTATGGCAAGGAGATGCGATGCTAAAGGAGGATTGTAAGAGTCTAGGAGAATTCTCCTAGGCCTTTTGGTGTTATCGTGAGCATCGTAGGAATTTAAATTAAGCATATTACTATTGTTGGTATGATGGAGAGAGTTATAGAAGAGTTAATAGCTATTTTTTGGATATGCTGCTTGAAGCTATTGATTTTAAGAGCATCTCTAAGGTGATCATTACGCATGTACCTTGTTGCTTTGGTAATCATGCGAATGTAGCTATTTTGAACAGTATCTAATATTTTAATGTTAGTATTTGACGCATATCCCCAAACTGGACAAGCGTAGGCTATGATGGGACGCATAACGGCTGTATAGAGAAGCACTTTGTTTTCTATACTTAAATGAGAGTTCCGAGAAATTAGGGGAAGAGTTTAAACATTATTCTCCGGAACTTATCGCGAGCCTGTGTAATGTGTTGTTTCCAAGTTAAGTGAGAGTCCCATACACAAAAATAACGCCTAGGTGTTTAGTTTCTTGAGACCATGGGATCTGTTTGTCATACATGAAGATGGGTGGAGGAGTGGAATGCTTGTAGGTGAAAATGACTGCTGAGGATTTTTCAACATTGATACTAATTTTCCATTCATTATAAAAATTTTCAAGAATTTGAGGGTGTTTGTTAATGGCGAATGAGATACTTTTTTAATTTTTATACGTGGCGAGGATAGCCGTGTCATCTGCATACACTGCATACATGTTAATGTTAGTAAGGGAGTAATTAGGGATGTCATTGATGTATAAATTAAACAGTAGGGGGGCTATGAGAGAACCTTGAGGACACCCTGAGGAGATATTATTGGAGTTTGAAAGAGTTTCATTGATTCGGATATTAAAGGAACGGTTAATAAGGTAGGAGTGAATTAGATAGATGAATGAGTGGAGGAGGGAGTTCATATGTTAGTAGCTTGAAGTGAGACCAAAAATCCAAACACGGTCGAACGCTTTCTGTATATCCAGAAAAACGACTCCCGTGCTTTTCTTTTTTTGAAAACCTTCGGAGATATTTTCAGTTAATCGAAGTAGGGGGTGTAGGGTAGAGGGCTTGTTAGTAAATCCATACTGGTTTGGGTTAAGAAGATTTTTATCGTTGATGAAGGTTTTCAGTCTATTAAGGATGATAGATTCGGTTAGTTTACTTAGAGTGGAGAGTAGAGAAATTGGTCTGTAACTGTAAGGAAGATTAGCATTTTTACCAGGTTTACGAATTGGAAAAATAATTGCTTCTTTCTAATTACTTGGAAAGTGATTAAGATTTGGAATTTTATTAATAAGTATGGTTAGAATAAGGATAAGTTTAATGGAAGTTTTTGAGCATTTTATTGGTGATTCCGTCCTTGCCAGGTGCCTTTTTGGAGTTAAGACGTTTGATGTAATCAATAATTTCGTCCAGCAAGGCGGGCTCGAGGTAGAAGGAGAGGGGAGATGAGAGGAAGTTATTGACAGTGGTGATAATTTCTTCATCGTGGTCGTTAAAGTCATCATTAGTATGGTTATTTTCAATAAAGTTATTTTTGATGGTGTTAGCAAGTAGATTGGCTTTTTGCAGATCAGTGACGGCTATACCCGAAGAGCAGTTAAGAGGTGTAATTTTGTGTCGTTTGTTTTTAAGGAATCTCTGCGCCACCCAAAGGCTTCTATCTTGAGTATTAAGGGCTTCTAGTCTCTTATTCCAGGTCTCGTTACTATACTTTTTAAGTTCTTTTTTAAGATTACTTTGTGCTCTGTTGTAGTACGTTTTAAAAATTGGGTTGAGGGTTTGATGGTATTGCTTGCGAAACTTACTTTTCAGTTTGATAAGATTGTTGATATGCGGCGGTGTAAAATTCCGAGGGTTGTTTCCTATTGGCTGGGAGGCGTGGCTATGCGAGTCGAGGACCGCCTCGGTGAACTCTGTGATTTTTATTTCAAGGTCGTTAGTAGTTTTAATATTATTAGGGTAGAAATTAAAAAGAGATAAGTTATTATTAAGGTTGTTTCTGAAATTGATCCAATTTGTATGGACAGCTCTTGGGTTTGTGGGTCCGGTTTGAAATCTGAAATTAAAAGTTAGAAATACAAGATTGTGATCAGAAGAGAGGTCATGCAAGGAATTGATTGAGTAGGGGTAGTAGAAATTTCTGATTAGAGCGAAGTCAATAGTGTTAGCTGAATTATGACCAAATCTAGTGGAAGAGTCAGGAAAAGCAATGTTGAGATTTAAAATTTTGGCAAAGTTGAACAGACGAATACCTCTATTTGAGTTTATTCTACAGCGCCAAGCACTGTGGGTGGCATTAAAGTTGCCGAAGACGACGCAGTTTCTGCTGGTTTGAATCAGGTTCTCAAGGTCAATAGTAAAGGTGTTTTCGTCTGACGAAGGGGGAACATAAATGGAAATGATAGAGATAGGGTCGTAGTTAGGAAGTGTTTAGAATAATATTAGTAGCCTCTACGGCTTGTAGAGGGGGTGGGGAGACAGTAGTGCTTGAGAAAATTTTTAACTAGAATCAGAGTTCCACCGAAGGCCTGTCCATCTATGATCCGATCATTTCTGTAGCACGTGTTGTTGTCAATGTTAAAGTTATTAGTTGGTCTCAAGTGGGTTTCTTGAATAAGAAATAGATCGGGGGAGTGCTTCTCTATGAAAATTCAACATTGCGTCTTAGCAGACCATTTGCGTTCCATGAACACAAACTGAGACCTACGGGGGGTTGTCTATGCATTATTAGTATTACAGGAAGCCTCTATTAAGGCGTACATTTGATTTGGGTTATTGTTTGAGTTTTGAACCTGATTGTAATTGTTCATTAGGTTAGGAGTAGTACACATTGCCTGGGTGAATTGAGAGAGTTGCATTAAGCAATGCATGGTCATTTGTAGCTTATCCTGTAAGTTAAATCTATTACCAGGGTTGTAGAAGCTATTGTTAATGTTATTACCAGGCATGTTAAAATTTGGAATAGTCATACTGTTGTGGGGAGGTTTTTTCTGGTCTCAGTTTGTGCAGAAAATCCAGATTTTAGTGGCACCATCTGTTGCTTATTATTTGGAATAGAAGTTCCGGCAGCTGCTTGAGCGTAAGAGATATTGGGGCAAATTAGGCTATTGTATATGTTCGTATATGAGTTTCTATTGTTTTTAGTGGCGCCCTTAGGGGGCTTGAGGAAGCAGGGCAACCTTTCCAGTTGGCCATATGGCCGTAGATTTGACAATTTATACATTAGGGGGTCTCAAGACGTTGTTTAATGGGGCAATCTCTGGAGATGTGAGCTTCGCCACATTTCAAACATCGGGGAGTCATGTGGCAGTTTTCTGCACTGTGGTGGAAGGTATTACATGTGTAGCATTGCGTTACACCTCTTCCATCGTAGCCTTCCACTCTTACGCTCAGGTGGTTGAGATTTTTTAAGTCAAATATTTAAGTTCCTGGGGAGTGTTATCAGAAATACTGGTAATGGGGTTGTTTGGTCCTACGACCTATAAGTTGGTTGACCTTTTCAGGCGTAAAGCCAAGTTCTTCCAGGTCAGCTATTATTTCCTCTGGTTTCGTAACTTTGGGTAGGCCTTTGATGACTACCTTAATTGGTCCTTCACTTTTGGGTTTGATCACCACAAATTGATAATTCAGGGTTTCTAGTAGTTTAATTAGTTCTCGGTGCTGATCAAAGTCATCCGGATAGAGTTTGAGAAGGTCGCCTGTTAGGCGCATTCTGAGCTTGGCGTAGTGAGCTATTAATGTTTTAACGTGATTCCTGTAGGTGTCGGTGATTTTGAGCTTAACAGGAGGGGGCAGTGGGCTTGGGGATTGGGTTACGTTTAAGTCAGATGCGGCGGCGGGGCCGGTGGTGGCGTCGGGAATCTAGGCGCGTTAGGCTTAGGTGCTCTAGAATCTGGATTTTCTTGTTGTGAGCTATTACTGGCGAGAGCCGAATACCTATTTGGAGAGAGTTGCATTGCAAAAGTAGAAGGTTGGTCGAAGAGACTTCTTTTACTAGTTTTTCTAGGGAACTCGAAGTCGTTTGAGTCTTTGCGTTTAAAGTTAGCTTTTGAGTTTATTTTACTTGGGGAAACTGCAGGCGAGTTTTTAGGGCAGTAATCGGAGTTTTAGCTAGGGGTAGGTCATGAAAAGGGCAGCCAGGGGTATTACATACAGGAAGGAGTCAGTCACTCACCGCTATTGTCAGGGAATTCTCTATGTCCTGAAGCTCCTCCACAGCATTCTGGTAGAAGTGATCATCTTCGTGGTCGGAGTAGGACTTGAGCTCTTCTACGATAGCCAGCTTGTGTATCTTGATTCGTCTCATCCGCTCCACTTGGGTCATAGCGTAGGCTTGTTTCTCGCATAGTGTCTTTGTAGAGGAGAGGTTGGAGATTTGGTGGGGGATTGTTCCATGTCCGAAGAGTCTGATTGAGATGCCATTCCGAGTCGTTTCCAAAAGAGAGTGGAGATGTAGTGTGTACTCTAGCTATAAGCCCTTAAAAGGGCCGTAGATTACAGATGCACTGATAAGCAGGATGGGTAAGGATAGGTGTTACCGAGGCGAATCCGAATAAATCCGTAGCGCTGTCGGTGTGAGGAGATCTATAGAAGTCAACCTCACTGGTCAGAGTCTGGATCGCAATCATATTTTGATTTTTCTCCTATCTATACCAGTGCGCTCTACCTCTTAAATCGTACTATTCACCCTAAAATTCCTACGTGGTAGTAAAGAGTTCGTTCTATTTTTATTTATTATTCAATTAATTTTTAATTTAACCTTCTAGTTCTGGCATTTATATACTTATTTTAGGTATATATATATAAATATACCTAAAATAAGTTACAGCTTTTTTCAGCCAAAGAAGAAAATGATTTATGTATTTACCTTACTCTAAAATGCGGCATTAATTGTTGCCCAATCAATATGTATCAAAGCAAAAAAGAAATATTTTTACACATATTAGAAAAAGCAAAAGCCAACCAATATTCTTTTCATACTTCATCGTAAGTCATTTGCGACGGTCAAAAACAATATCACAGCCTGTGATATTTCTAATTGCTTCTCTAACTTTGAACAAAGCGAAATTAATGTGCGACTAATAGGACAGAATGAGCAATATACGTACATTAATGCCGCATGGAATGATTGAAAGGAAAACAATCCACGAATTTACCTTGAAGATTAAATCAAAAAATTTAACATTTGGGCAATGATTGATGAATTTGACGGTTGCGTGGATTTAGAGGGTACTCAGCATAATGCAATAGACAAATGATATTAGACCACCAAGAAATGAATCGGAATAACAAATACACAACGCAGGACTCGAGCAATTCATCTGGGCATTATTATGGCCATTTCTTTTCATTGATTTTTATGAAGCATGCAATAAATTATCGAAAACTCAGCTTGTGTTAATTAGTTATAGTATTGGTAACAACCAGCACCGTTTTAATCGTACTGGTAACTTCTGAAAATTTGGAGAGACATTTTTCAGCTGAACATGATGCTGAATTATTTGTATTGGTACAAGTTATTGAGAAGTATAGAAGTAACAAAGTAATTTGAATGCAACTTACCCTCTAAATCAGCGTATCTCAAACTGTAGGGGCGTGCCCCCTAGAAGGGCATGAAAACCCAACAAGGGGGCGCAAGTATATCGAAAAGTCGAAAACAAAAATTGTTTAAAAAAGTTATTAATTTCCTGAAGGAAGCAAAACAAAATACATTTTACATAATACAAAATACACATTTACATTGATATAATTCACTTATAAATGTATCAGTACTGCAAAATGTATGTCAATTAATTTAACAGTATACTAAGTTAAGAACAAGCTTACTAATATTACCAGCGTCCCTATGGGCATGTCATAAAATTATATACAAAATTTATTATTTATCTTGATAATTTGTACAGCTTATATTTAAAGTAGTATTGTAGCTTTTTTTTTTTTTTTTATGTTAAAGTATATTATTATTAAATTCAATACAGTGTTAATATATGGAAGGGGGCGCGATGAAAATATGATTGAAAATTGGGTCGCAAGTATAGAAAGCTTGAGAAGCACTGCTCTAAATCTCTCTTTGATCTATTAAATGTTTAATTTCGTTTTTATAAGTCAAAATGTCCATATGATTTAATGGAAATATTGGGCACCATATAGGAATTTAGAAGAAAACCTTGGATTCTATTGTTTACATTTTTTTCCTTATTCCTGTTAAAAGAATTTGTTATATTTTTAAGTTACCATGTTTCTTTTACCGTATTTGTTATTTGGGATTTCGCAACGCTTATTATAAGATCATAGAGTTCGATTGATTGATTTTTATTAATTTCATACTTCACAAATTCATATGCTGATGATAGAATCCTAACATGTTCAAGTACTTTCGTCCAAAGCTTAGAATTTATATTTCATGTTAAAATACATAGGTTTCCTATGTCCTTAGCACTCATACACTCAAAGCCATGACAGAGATGTCACACTTCAAACACAGCTTCTCGCTTGCCGAAGATAGACCGAGATGCCCTGAGGACTTTAGAAACGCTTAACATTGATTCATAGTTAAAGCGCACTTAGTTCAATCCTGAATGTCCCACTGCAATCTGTCTTTGACACCACCGCTCTAGCCTCTTTTTGACTAGCAAATAATTATGGACTTTGTCTTAGATACACTTGATTGAAAATCGAGTTCATAGCGTCATCGCAGTGGGTAAACGGTGAGGAATCCACTCTTTTTCTCGCCAATTTCTGCTTTTAAATCCTATGTTCATGACGATGTTTTTCCTTACAAATTTCATCATTTGGTCTTCTCTTAGTGTGCTTATTCATTTACGATCACTATTTACGCGATTGTTTTTAAAATTTTGTACTTTTTAATTACCTTTTAAATTTTTATTTATATTTCCTCTAGAGAAATTCTGTTTACCTTTTCTAATTCCTTCACTGTGTTGAGTCTGAATTGCAGTTTTGGTGTAATCCGGTACTGTTTTTTCATGTGGCTCATTTTTAACTCGCAATAAAATAACGTTTTAAAAAAGATTTCTATTCGTATACTAGCTCTAAAGAAATTCCATTTATGAAAATTTTATTTTCAGCATTGACGAATCAAAATTTTGCAAATATTCTAATAGTTTGTGAATTATTAACAAATAAATATGTATTCAATATATTATATTCGACATATTTCAAAGCTCGTAAGAGAGAGAAATTGCTTATGTTTAATATACTATCTTTAATTTCATAATAAATTTAAAACTCATGTTATTAATTTTAATAAAATTCATACAAACCGAAAGAAACACAATTTTGCATCTCCAATTATTGCATTAATTTGTAAAGAATTATTAAGTAATTTGTAAGAAGGGGGAATAAAGCAAATATTACTTTAGAAAAATCGAGTTAGGGTTTCATAGATCGACTTGAATTTAAAAAGTCTCGAATTTAAAGTGAATATTGTATTCTGTTTGAATGCTAAAAGCCCTTAATCGTTTGCTCAAACAAATCTTATTATTCAATTAGCTATGGAAAAGAGGATAAGTTGATTTAATTTATTGAAGGAAACCTTTTGAAAATAACGATAAAAGAGAATTTCTTTAAAAATCGAATTGCTGATCCGTATTACCTTATCTTACCATTTCTTTTCACTAGAAAAAATAATGGATCTTGGGGGAAAAATTATTTTTCAGTTTAGAGGAATACTTAGGCATACTTTTTTTATAATACATTTTAACAACAAAAAAAAACAAATGTAAAACCCATCAAAAAATTGGATAATTTGCTTAAACTCATTTTATCGGTGAACTCCTAAACATTTCCAATTCTTGAGACAAGGGAAATAATTGAAATTTTGCCAATATTAAAAGGTTTTAAATAAATTAGCTTTGTTTTTAAAAGAAATAAATTCATTGATTTTTGCAGAGTAAAACAACAAAAACTTTTGGAATTTATGAATAAGTTGCTAAGAAATTATGTTTCAAAATACGAAAATGATAGAAATGTATTTGTAATTCATATATGAAATGTGGGATCAACAAGTTGAAAAATGATGATCTAATCATATTAAAAGCTAATATCATGACACCAAATACAATTTATAGAGTTGGGTTTCTTTTTCGCTTTATATACTCCCCAGCATCGACCACGCGTGTACCGTGTTTTTAACTCCAGGTGAGTTCATTGCTCTTTGTAAAGGATGTCCGTAATGCAATTGCTGTTGGGTGTATGTTTCCGATAAAGAGCAAAAATCAAATAATGTGCACATTATCAAACCGATTAGTGAAAGTCTGACAGATTGATTCATTTCTTGCATTATCTAATTAATGTAATTAGGTAACAGCTTATTCGTTCAGTTCGTTCAATTATTCGTCGAATTCGTTGTTCATCTTTTATCTGATAGAAGAGTTCAGTCAAATATCGATATACCGTATTTACTCGAATCGAAGCCGCAATATTTTTCCAGTGTTAATGCTACTGAAAATCGGATGCAGCATAGAATAGAAGGCAAAACATTTGCCGGGCAGAGAAATTGAATTTCCATCCCTTCCAAAAGGAAAAATGATACCATCCATCCTGGTCACTTGCATCGATGATCCCGCAATTTATCTCCAGTAATTCAGTCTATCATAAACATCGTTGTCTGGTCAAATTTAGGAAATTTGTTTTTCTGTATTCGCTTTCTTTTAATCGCCTAAACATCAAACACACACACCGGTAATAGTATCAAGACGAGTTCACTGTGACGCAAGTATGAAAAAGGGAAGCATTTTTTTTTTTTGCAGAGAAAAAAAACAGAAACAGAGCAATGGCCCCTGAAAATTTGACACGGATGAAATAAATATACATCGGTGGCCTAAACAGAATCATATTATTGTTGCTTGTAAGTGTTTAAGAATTATTTCACATTTTTCAAAAAGTGTTGCATAAGAAATGTATTGGATGAGACAGAAGACGACACCGTGGGAGAAAATGGCGACGCCACACACTGCGGGCAGTATTCCCGATCTAGCACACGGAATCCCCAAAAATGAAATTGCACGAAAAAAAACCCCACAATTTGTAGTCTTCATAGGCTCCCTAGCCGTGTTGTAATCAGCTTTCGTCAGTACGTGATTGGAAATCTCCAACAGTCAATTGTTTATATCGGGTTTGTTGGGGCTACGAGGAACACCTGTGAGCCTCATTTTCTAGTTGGAAGTTCAATCGTTTCGTCTGAACAAGATTTTGTAGCTTTTGGTATTTTTCTCTCAATAACTCTCAATTAAGGTTCAAATTTGATTCAAAGTTGTAAAAACGTAACATTTAGCACAATACGTAATTCCAACAAACGTATTTCTTTTTTTGTGTGTTTAATGTACTAGAACTTTTGGGATTGACACGGATTGATCATTGAAACACTTAAGCTACATCGAGTAGATTTTTTTTTAATCTACGCCAGACCTAGGCATAACCACCATATACATTTCTGAAACACACACGAAAAAAGGGAATTTGTTAGCAGCATTAACAGCTACTATGTCGGTAAGTCCAGGACAAGAGTCCAGGGGGTCTCCACACATATCTCCATTAGAACAAAGTGGGCATGTTGGAGAATAAGCCAAACCAAATCTGAAGAGGTGCTTTCTGAGGCAGTCATGTCCAGTCAGGACTCTGAAGTTTGCGACACCCATAGATCTTGGCAGGTCGCAGGGAAGGGGACTCTCCATTAAGGAACCCCAACTCTTTCCATTCGCAGAGTTTTTGACAATCTCTCGAAGACGGGTCTTGAATCTAGAAGCAATGATTCTCTTAACGCTATGGTAGCCAAAAGGAGAGTCAGGCTGAGATAGAGCAGAGCCAGCTACAGCTAAGACATCTGCAAGTTCATTACCCTTCACTCCCCAATGACTTGGTACCCACTGAAGGGTTACATTGCGACCATTATTTATTAGAGAATTTATCATGCGTTGGCAATCGAGAAAAAGCCTATTTCTCGAAGGCAGAACTGAAGAGACTGCTAAAATAGCAGCCTGTGAGTCTATAAAAATTGCAATGTTTCGATCTTCTCTTTTACCAAACTCAGTCAGTGCCATATGGACCGAAGCCACTTCACCATCATAGTTAGTACAATTTGCACCAACTGCCCTGATAAGGTTGAAGTACCTGGAGTAAACCCCCGCACCAGCAGCAGAACCATCCGTATACACATGTAGCCAGTGTGTCTCGGGGAATCTTTCGCCAATAGTGGCCAAAGCAGCCATTCTCAACTCAGTATTGATGCAGGATCTTTTATTGACTGGAAGCACCAAATCCAAATTATAACAGGCTGGGATCAAATGTCTAATAAATTATCCTGTCTCGAGCAGGGACTGTCTGTTAGAAGCAGGGATGTCAAAATCAGTGGACAGTTCTTTAGTCACATGTAAGAAGGTAGGTTGGGATTTTAACCTACGTTCTGCAGGGTTGTAGTTTCTCCAAAAGTCACCATGCCTCTTCAATCTCTCGATAAACTTAAGAGCACCCCTTTTCCTCCGGAAGGTCAGGGGTTCAATATTTGCCTGTAACTGCATGGCCTGGATGGGTGTTGAAAATGCTCCACCTGTTATGATTCTAAATGCATTATTTTGGACAGTTTCAATTTTGTTCTGAACCGCTTCAGAAGCAGTTACAAGAAGCTCACTGCCATATTCAATAGAAGTTCTGATATATAATTTATAGGTGGTACAAAGGAGATCTTGTGTAGTACCCCATTTCACACCAGAAAGTCTTTTTAAAGCCAGTCAGTAGGGTAAACATCTTCGGGAAATCGATTTTGAGTTTTTGATATTTCTAAAATCCCCAAATCAGGACCTTTCCAATGATGTAACATAATTGCCATTTTACTAATTAAAAGTATGTTAAAATGATTTTTAAAAAATAATCAGCTGATGAGCCACGCTCCCTTTGACAGATAGAAATATAAACATTGACCTTTTAAATCTGGGAAGCTTTTCCAAAGCCACTCTCTGTTTTATTTATTCATACGCAATTAACTGTAGATTGACTGCAAGCGTAACTGTTAGGGTTGTTCACCTATTTTGGAGAAAATACACGTTTATCCTATTTGTATTTAAGAGATTTAAATATTTAAAATTTCTAAAGTTCACAAATTTTAAAATTTTTAATTTTTTGTTTCTTAATATGCCTAGATCGAAAAAAAATATTTAAAAAAACCTAAAGGTATGTTTTAAGAAGGTAGTAATACTCTCAATCATAGTAACATTTCTTTAAACACTAATAATAGTTATGTTAATTCTCTAGTTGGACATGCACATGACTCAAAGGAGTCATATGAAAAATAAAGTTTGATTAGAGTTTTTCTTCTTATTAAAGTAAGTATTAAAAATACCATCATGAATTAAAATATTCTTGTATTTGCTTTCAAGAATGAAGTTCATTGTAAAATGTGTAAAAGAGGTTTAGACATGCAAGTTTTAAAAGGTAAGTTTGGGCTGGAAATTTGTCCTGAAATGTTGTGCTTGTCCATATGATGTAGAATTCTCTTTTTTAAATATTCATGAAGGAACGCAAATTGCCACAATAAATACCAGGTTTGTATATGCTACGTGTTTCATTGGAAGAGGTGCAGAAGCTGGTAGAATATTTTGCGGCATAATGAATCTTTGGCAAACACCTACAAGGTTTTCTCCTTACGGTAAGCGAATCTCAAATGCTGTAAAACTTGTTTACGAGGACTCCATTCAAAATGCTGCGAGGGAAGCTATTTGTGAAAATGAAGGTAATAATAATATTGTGGTAGCGGGCAGAAGCACGGTTACACATCATCAAATGGTGCAGTTACTGTGACCAGCAATGATACAGGTAAGGTGATAGATGTCAATATTCTTTTGAAATATTGTATATGTAAAAAATGGGCACATAAAAACATTGTTTTTGTCCTGTCGGTGAAAATTCATGGCGTGGATATAAACAGGCTGAAGAATCGGGTAAGTCTTACAAGCATAAAAAGTATTCCGGGTGCTGTTGTAGTAGCAATGCGTTCTATATTTAGATATCTTTTCCATCCTGATTTGTTGAAACAATGTTTGCATCGAAAAACACAAAACCCGAATGAAAGTTTTCATAATGTCATTTTATCACGGGTTCCCAAAACAACATTTGTGCACATTTAAACACTTTCACTTGGTGTTTATAATGCTGTTTGTTCTTTTAATGATGGTAATGTATCCAAATTTAAAAAAAAGCTTCAGTAAAGGGAAGTAGAACATGGTGAATATTCGGTAAGTGCCATGAAAATTCTCGATAGGGAAAAATTAATGAAAGCAAGCATGCTTTTCTGGATGATCAAAGAAAATTAGAAAAGATAAAAGAAAAAAAGAAGATAATATTAAGAAAAATAAGGTAAAAACCGGTTACAGTGCAGGATCATTTTGATGAGGTAAAATTTTATACAAAAGCTACTGTTTTCTATAAATTATTGTGTGTTCTCACTTTTTTTCTGTATTCATGAACTGGAAATTTTTATTTTATATTTCATATATATTCTTGTGTATACTGAAGTGAAATTTTTGAAATATTCCTCAGACATTTAGCTAAAAAGCATATGTTGTAACACAGAAAAGGAAAATTTTTATTAAATTCATTATTGTACTCTGCAAAAATTATATTTTTAATCAGGCTGATCAATTTTTTTAAAAAAGATTTCACTTCTGTATAAAAATAAATGTTTATTTAATGGACACACAAATTTTTAAGCTGTAGTGTTCAATAGTAAAAGGTACATAAATATATCTCAAAATGCAATGTGCCCTTTTTCATTGCACGAAACTTGTTACATACCAAAAATACACAAATTCCATGTTTAAAAACATAAAATCAGTTTTATTGTTGTTGTTTTGGATACCATTTATGTAATATTTTAAGAATCTCTTTAATTCTGATATTTTAAGACATTGTGTTTACATGTAAATATATAAAACACCAATGAAACTTTTCGAAATGTCGTATAATGATGTATTACCAGAGCCATATTTTCATGTATTGATACATTTTCACATGGTATTTATGATGCTTTATAGTCAACTTGGATGACAGTAATGTATCAGAACAGAAAATTCTTCAAAAATTGATGCATAATTTGAGAAAAATAATGCAAATGCTATGACATATATCGATAGATTAAAAGTAAAAAATGCTATATATGTATTTTCTGAGAATTCTAAGTAAAAGAAATAAGTAAAAAGTCTTAAAAGTTATTGAGAATTAGCTAATATTTAAAAAAAAAAATAGTGCAAATACAGATTGTAATTCATAATTTTTTTTGATGAAGTGACATTTTATAATAAAAATGCAAATATCTCAAAACGGTGTTTTGAAAAATGCGTTTACCTTTTGCTCAGAACCTATTCAACGGAAGCACTTGCAATCTCCACTGAATATTACTGATATATAACTATATATATTGGACTGAGTTTTTATTAATATTCCAATAATATTTTTGTAAAAGTCAGTTATCGTGAAAAAAAAATGACATTTTTTCAAAAAATTCATAGTGATACTGTTGCGATGAATGTTTTTGAAACAACTAAACAATGTATTTGAAAAAGCTCACTTCTTTTTAAATAAAAAAGTCTAATTAATATACAGAAAAAATTTTAAGTCTGTACATTTAATAGTTTCTGAGAAAAAGGTACATAAAAATGTTCAATTTAACATTGTCGGCATAGGGGGTACCGGCTAATCTTAAGCAGCCCATTTCTTGTTTTACCAACGGCCTGTACCCTGCTGGCTTGCTTGTTCCAACTCAGCCTTGAATCCAAAACTATTCCAAGGTAGGTGGCCTCTTGGGTCTTCTGGAGCTGATAGTCTCCATAGAAAAGTTGGATCGCTTTAGGTTTAGTGCTCAGGGTAAAGACCTGGAAGACCGTCTTGCTTGTATTTACAGTCATTTCATCATTATTTGACCAAGTCAAAAGAGCATCAGGAGCAGTGTTCAGCGACTCCTGGATAGTGTGGATATCTCCATCAGCCGACCACAACACAAGGTCGTCAGCAAAAAGAAGGGCCTGAGCTTAAGTATTTGAATTCATAATATAATAAACTATGTCATTGATCATGATGTTAAACAGAACAGGACTCAGAACCGAGTCCTGGGGAAGCCCCTGTCTAGTTTGTCTAAAGGCAGATGTTGCTGATCTATATCTAGTTCTGATAAAACGCTGGTTCCAAAAAGATTTAAATCCAGTGGTACAAATTTCCACAAACACCAATATTGATTAACTTCCTGTGAAGTCCTTTTCTCCAAACTCTATCGAAGGCTGTCTGAAAGTCAACCAACACTGCAACGGTACTCTTTTTAAGATGGAAGCCATCCTTAATCTCTTGAGTGAGTCTAGCAGCCTGTTCTGTTGTGTTCCTGTTCAGTCTAAAACCAGCCTGTCTATCAGAGATACAATGGAATTTCTCAAGATAGTAATTGAGTCTTCTTACAATCAGGAGCTCAGTCAATTTACACATCACACAAGTGAGTGTTATTGGTCGAAAGCTAGCAAGGTCTGCCGGATTCTTGCCAACTTTAAGAATAGGTATAATTTCTCCCTTCTCCACGTGCTGGGGATACCAGAAGCGCAGGTGAGATTAATCAGTTTAAGTAGGACTCCCAATGCCTCGTTACCGAGATGAGCAAGAAATTCAGCAAGATACCCTCCAGCCCCACACTTTTCCTCTAGAAATTGCTTAATGCCACATACAAGTTCCCAATGTGAGAAAGGCGAGTTAAAAATGTCCTCCAATTCTTGGTTAAGATAGACCGGTGGACACCCAAGGAGATACTTTGAGATCTTAATGTGGGGTTTATAGTTACTAACGTTTGCGTAGTGTTTAATAAAAGCCCCGGCTATCTCTCTCTCTCTCAGATGTAAGCAACTTATCTGCAATCCTAATGGGCTCATTTCTTTTCTCTTTTTGATTATTGGGCCTAGACAAGAATTGGTGTGCCCTCAGGGCATCTCTACGAAAGTCCAAATTCCCAACAAAACCACGGTAGGTTTGACGCTTGAACTCTCTGATAGCTCTCCGTAAGCAAGCCTGTTGTTTCCGAAGCTCAATGCAATCGCTCATCATACCAGTAGATTCAGCCCTATTGCGAGCTTTATCACTATTTTCTTTAAGAGTCTGCAGTTCTTAATTCCAAAAAGGTGAAGACTTTTTCTTTTGTCCTCTTGGAATGCTCGAAATCACACAAGCCAAGATAATTTCAGTAAATTTGTCTACAGCTCTGTCGGCGTTATCAGTCTCGTCGAGTAGATATGGACCTTTAATTTAATATCAAATTTAGCTGCTACTTCCTGCAACCCCCAAAGTTATGATGTTTTTCAGTGTAGAAGTTTGTTCAGTTGTAGTTTTTGCTACGCTTATTTCGCCTTCTTATTTCTCTCCATAAGAGAGCGCGTCAACACGAGTTCAACGAATATAATGCTAGTGACTCGGAATCATGCAATAAATAGTTTTACTGCTCAAATACTATACCAAATCCTCCCTACCCACATAATCACGCACGCTCTATGTTGCCCCCCCCTTCACTCCTTTCCAATCCCTCCTCATCATACTATAATCCTTTATTGCATATGTACGATGTTAATGCTTGTAGATGCGTAGAATTCTATTTGTTTAATTTGTTAACATTTAATCTTTAACTTGCCACCCTACTTTTTATAAATATTTTTCTCCATGTTACATTACTGTTGCTATTAATATCCTTAGATCCTTGCTCAATTTCTAGGTCCATTTAGCGGTCATTTATCCTTGATCAAATTCACACCTGACATAATAGCCCCTAATAGCCTTATTTCTTGGTAAACAATAGGAATAGTATCCAATTTACTTCAACCCAGAAGCAAACACGCGTGGTACAGAGTTCCCCCAGGTTCATGAAGTCGTTAATTCTGAGAAAAATCTTTATTTGTTACCAATGACCTTGACTGTATCCTTCTATAGGACAATATTCATGGGAAGTAAAATGTATGTGTAACATTTTTCCTTCTTTTTTGGGCATGGCAAACGTTTTTTTTTAAGGTACTTGTTTTGACTGAGTAGCTCGCGCGATCACTTTTATTTCAAGATATTTTCTATGAACATGCTACGTTTTCCCCCTGTGAACAACATAGTAATTTCTGCTGCTTGTGCGACTTATTATGGTTTATAAATGTAAATGAGCAAATAAAAACAGAAAAGAAATATTAATGAAGGAAGTTGAAACTGATCAAGCAAGGGAAGAACCTGATAAAATAAAGCATATTAATCATCATAGCGAAAGTAAATATAAGAAAATTGATGAACAGGAAACGTTTGAGTTGAAAGGAATATTTTCAAATTTTACCTCCGTCAGGAAAAATATGAAAGTCATAAGTATAACACAAGACACTCTTCGTTCTGTCAAAAAGACTTAAGCAAGAAAAAGCTCAACATGCTGTTTATCGATCATCATAGGACAATAAAACTACAATAACTTTAACCACATATAACAGTTATGCCTACAAATAACATTTCTATAATGTTAGCGAAAAGTGTCTGTGATTGTGTCCTTTATTAAAGTCACGCACATTTGAAATTTCTTGGTTCTGTTTGCTGATATTTATTCTCATATTATCAAAGAAAAATTGAAAATCCTTAAAAGTAGGTAATAATACTTTCTCTTAATTAAACTATTCGCGATTTTTATCATATACAGTAAAATAATTATAAAAAAAGGATTGGTGTGTGTGACTCAGTCACCCGCGTGACCATTAATGTTAGTATCGAATGCGCGCATGCTCCCTGGTTAATTACAATAATTTTTTTATCATTAGATATAATTATGAAGACTTTAAAGCCATAAAATAATTTTCGTGGGCCAGATCGTGAAAACTGCCCACTGAAGGCTGGCACCAATTCAGAAGTCAGTTGTGTCTATGGAAGTGACAAAACATGATACTGACGGTTACAGTAATCATAGGTTCATGTATATATTTGAAAGTTTTTATACTGGTAAAATAAATAAAATTTTTAACTTCTTACTATTTCTCAGTTTATAGTTTCCTATTTCTTAAATTGGTTTTTAATACATATGTACTGACTGTCCCAAGCATTAAAAGTGCCCTCTAGTGACCATCCAATTTTAGTACGAGCTAAGTGAGAAACGAATGTGGCTGCTAATAAAAACCATCTACGTTCTTTTCCATTTATTTTTGTTATTATATTTGTTGTTCACACCTGTGAGTTAACCTAAAATAATATAAACAATTGGTTCACACTAACAAAAAACTTCATTGGATTTACCATATTTGATCCGACACTCTACACGAAGAATTTTACTTCGTTTCGTACTTATCTTTCTTTTCTATTTTTATTTATTTTAGCAGACTTTGATTAAAAAGTCATGACATTTCCATCTATTCGTTCGAGATTAAAATTGAATTATTTTTTTCATTTTCCTTTTTTTCGTTTTGCAGTCCCATTATTTATTTATTCAATCAGCCGTAATTACAATACTTAATGTTTACATTAATCTTCTGCTTCCTGATCCTCTCCCAAAAAGAAAATTTTAAAAAGATTTCTCTGGAAAACAAACTAAATAAAAATGATCACATGTCGAATTCTCCTTTTAATTATACGTGTTTATAACTTTCTTATTGCTGTCCTTTAAAAACTATCCTTAAGTAGCTTATCTGAATGACTTCATTTTTATTTGAAAAACTGACAGAAATATAATTAACTATGATTTTAATTAAGTTGATTGTTTTTAATTCTCTAATGCATAATATAACAGATTAACTGTTGAAAGTAATTGATGAATGCTAAATAAAAAGACAAGGGGAAAAAAGCACTTTATTCGATATTGAATTCAATTTTTTTCCAAATGCAATGAATGTTTTTCTCCCTTACTTTTCTCCCCCTCCCTACTTTTTTTCTTTGTTTTTTCCCCTCCCCCCTTTTTCCGTTCTTTTTTCCCTTCTCTTTATAGTTTCTATTATTAGATCACACTCACCCTATATATATATCATTTATTATTTTCCAATCGTTAATAAAATACTTATTATTCATCCACTCAAGTTCATATAAAGTTTTTTAAACTTGTAGTGGATGACTCTTGATGTTAATACAGTTTTTTCAAATATAAATTAATTAATTAGTTAATTTTAGTTTATATGGGAGAAAAGAATTTCTCTTATATAAGATATTTAGCAGGATATAAATTTAGGAATAAATACTGTGATGGGCGAAGCGTGTAGATCGCTAGAAAAAAAAATTATTTTTCAGATTCTTTTTTTCATTCTGGGTTCTAGTCTGACTCAAAGAGTGATCGAAATGGAAAATAAAACGTGAAAAAAAATTGAAGTATTTTTTTTCTACTTAATACTGTGATTCTGTCATATGTGTGTACACATATTTATATTCATTTTAATTATTTAATAAAAAGTAACTAAAATAAAATTTTTCTTTCATGACCTAAGTTGAAATTGACTTAATTTTTTTTTATATTAGTAATACGTTTTTGATAAAAATCACTTGAATGTTTTGTAAATTAATTATTGTTGTAATTATTATTGCTAGAAATTATTACATACATTTAATTAAAAAAATTAATTATTACTTTCAAATAATTATAAATGTTAAACTTTTAAATCATTATATTATTTTATAAAAGCAAAACATTATTCAAATTTTGAGTTGGTTCACTACGTGGAAAAATAACGAGCGTGTATTATTTAGATATAGATTAGAATAGCAAAGAAATGATAAATAAAAAAACGAAAATTACATTTTACTTTATACTTTTATTCTTCCACAGAAATGTTAGTTAACAGATTGTTCATTTCTTGATTTTCTATCAGAAATACTTTTATTTATTTTTTTATAAATTTCTAATCTTTCTTTTTTTATCTTTATTCTTTGTGTGTATAAGCATTGTTCATTTAATATACCCACTAATAGACTCGTTCATCAGATGTTTAAAACCTAATTAAGATATTTTCCTGAACAGAACCTTAATGAAAAGGTTTTCGTTTCTTGCGTTCAACAAATTTTTTTATATTTAAAAGCTCTAAACTCTGTACATTTAATGTGTTTTAATTTCTTCAATCTTATTTTTAAAACAGGAAGGAATATAAGCTGATAATCTTTTAATTAATATCCAGAGTAATTTAAAATTAAAAAAGGATATATTTAAAAATACAAAATTAACACTAGATGTAGTAAAGAAAATTAGAAATATGTAAATGAAGGAACTGAGAAAAGTTCATTTTATTTTTGATTTTTTCGCAATTATTTTTATTCGTACATCTTCTTTCATAAGCTACTGTTCGAAAGCTTATAAAATATAAAATCAAAAACAGAATTATAAAATGATTCTATTTTCTCTTCATTTTTCGAGCTATACTTGCACATCTTTTTGAAAAAAAAATACTTTTTTTCTTTGGTTTAACACGTTATTAATCGTTTTATTTAAAAATAATCTTTAGCGAGGACATAAAATTAAATTCAGACAAGTAATTTTAAGAAAAATATTCAGTAAAATATACAGAGTTATTATGTAATTAGTTTTCTCGGTCCGAGAAAAACTTATTCGCTTAATAATTTTTTACTGCAATATGGAAAACGTTTTAGGAAATTTCATTTAGTTTATAATATTTTTAAACAGTATTCAGTTCTTAGCTTCAAAAATACATTCCACGTAAATGGAAGTATTTTTATAAAAAAGACGAAAACTTTTAAGATATTATAAGTATTTGCAACTATTGCTCAATCAGTTGCTTCTTTTTAAATATCTTGATTTTAATTCAAAGTATTTTTATTTGTCAAAAATTCTTTATTTACTTTATTTTAAAAAATGGATTTCCATTCATCTTTATTTTTTCGATAAATCAATCTTTGAAATTACTCAATTTATTGTTTTATACGATTCTGAAAATTAAGTGTAAAGCAATTTATTTTTTGAGTTATTTTATAATTTAGAATGAACATTAGAGGATCATTGATTTTAATAAATCGTTAGATATATTTGCAAATAAAGAAATTTAATTTTTTTTATGAATTAGTTTTAAAATCACTATTAAAAACTGAATAAAACCAAATCTGAATTATTCATTTTGCACGTATTAGAACATTTCAGAAGTGAAAAAAAAAAACAGAATGTTTAAAAGAAAATGCATCCATAGTTTTTGCTTTTGCTTTTCTTTCTATTATTTAAAAGAATTTAAAATTCTTTCTAATATATACATTTCCCGAGCTACACACATGTTCAAAATTAAGGTCCAAGGATTATAAGCAGAACGAATTGAAAAACGATTTTTGGGAATGAGTTTTAACAAATATCGTAAAACGTATGCAAATAAACATGTGCACTGCGAAAAAAAAGAGGGGGGGGGAAACAATGATTGTTGGATACAAATTATATACACAAGGAGAATTATTACACAGTTACGAATTCACCTCCTCCCTCTTAACCGAAGCTTTGCTCATTGCATTGACGAGGTGGCGACGAGGTACCGATGAAGTGGCACAGGACGTTTAATGCTAGATAACAGCCTCTATTTTTCTTTTCAGAAAAACGAATTGAATTGTCAGTGGAGAACCCAAATGTTTCCAGATGTGAGAGATGACACAAATGATGATTTACAAAAACTGATTAATGAATTTGTATATATATATAATATATATACATAATCCTTCTTGAGATATGTGAGATTTTCCTTCACGTTCACGAAAGAAACCACCAAATATGCAAGAAACTCAAAAGCAAACTATCTTATACCAAGGCTTTGGAAAAATGCCTTTTTTCCAGTTTTCAATAGCTCTCATCATTGCTTCCAAAAAAAATTCTTAATCTAAAGATAAGAACTTATATAAGCATATGAAGTTCTGTGCTAATTGTTTTGACCGTTTTATTTTCACAAAAAAAATTACACACTGAAAAGAATTTTAAAATACGTAACAAATGTAAATCAAACCGATGTTTGTTTTGTTTACATTTTTTATAACATATATTTATAAATAAATTCCAAACTTTGTCTGTATTATAAGTCTCTCTTTTATTCATAAAACGTTCACATTCAGTTCCAGCATCCACAAGAGCAGTGTTTTGCAAACTGTGAGGTGTGCTCCCCTTGGGGAGCATCATATCCCGATGTGGGAGGCGCGAGCATATTGAAAAGTCGAAAATAAAAAATTTGAAATAAGTGTTAAATTACTGAAAGGGAACAAAACAAAATATATTCTAACATAAGGAAAATTAAATACACATTTGCATTGGTTTAATGTACTTATAAATGTATCAGAACCTGCACTATATTTTTGATAATTAATTTATCAATACCAAATTAAAACTATTTTAATAATCACTAATGCTTTCTATGGGCTTTTCATACACAAAATTTAATATTTATTTTGATAATCTGCATGCTTTATAATTATATCCTATTGTAGCATTAGCGTAAAAGAAAATTTTTATTGCATTCAGTACATTGTTATTGCATTGGGAGAGGAGCGAGGAAAGTTATGATTGAAAATTGGATCCCAAATATTGAAAGTTTGAGAAGTGCTGCTCTAGAGGGAAGTCACCAATGGTATGATTGCTTGATTGATCGACATTCCTATTATGAAAAAATTGCTATTATAGATGTAAAAGAAGGATATTTTATGGGGCACCATAAATTCTAAGTACCATAAATTTGACACTTGATTGGTTAAAGAGAAATCCACAGAAGCCCTATTCATTAAACCTGTCTGTCCATATCCTGGATTCAATAACACTTTAGTAATTTCTGTCTTGAACGTATTTAGAAATGTTGTTTTATCTACTGTACAACTTATATCATTGCTGATTACTCATATGGCTTCACCCAAATGGCCCGATATTCATTGGTGAACTTGGTTCAGTAATTACCAGATATGCTCACGAACTTGTGTCCTCTCTTCCAGTATTGGATCCATAGTATCTGTAAGGAGAATTTGACAAATATATTTATTCACTCATAACTACTATTAAGAATAGATTGTATTCTTGAGAAATGCACCGTTATCTTTCTACATTTTTGTGTATTTTAAAATTTTCTTGAATTTTTATACTACTACGAATATAGTTCGAAATAAACTTTATTGCATTAATTCCTCGAAACTAAAATTCGATCGTAACTAAAAAAGCACTCAAGAATAACTTTTTATGTGTCTGAGTAGCGTATACATTTATATGCATGTTTTAACATAAAATTCATAAAATAGTACGAAATTGAATGGAATATATTTAAGTAATTAAAAAGCACTCTTGTCCAAACGCTCTTTCTGT
>BMAO01012494.1:0-16768 GCA_019973975.1 Trichonephila clavata
CGATCTTAGTGGAACTTAAAAAATGAAATATGATCGCTAAATTTTAAATTTGTATAAATCACAAAAAGATATTTTTTAAAATCTGAAACATCCCCGCAAATCCTATTGGGTGTCAATTTTCCCAAAACCTGTTCTTAGCGGATCTCTATTTAGCAAAAAGAACATGCCTGTTAAATTTCAAGTTTTTTGGTCTAATAGTTTTGGATATTTCATGATGAGTGAGTTAGTGAGTGAGTCACTTTTCTCATATATACAGTAAAATATGTTTAACGAGAAAACGCTTTAGACGAAATATCGGTTAACACGAAATAATACAACGGTTCCGACAAATTACTCCGTATTTTCATTTTTTTTTAGTCTAACACAAAACGAAAACCACTTAACATGAAAGACTTCCATTCTGAATATTGAAACTGAGCCGGCACTTATAGAAATGTGTGAGAAAGTTCCAAATAATTGTATTGTCTTTCTGTATCATCGGAAGAATTTGATGCCGTAGATGATAACGTGTTTACAGCCATAATTATAACATATAGATTTTGGAATTTGTTCAAAGCTTAAAAAATATCATTGATACAGGTTTCAACGATGAAAATGAAATGAGCAATCAGTTCCTGTTTCCACTTCATTAGAAATGAGGAACATCATGAAAAAAAAGTATGCGTAGTTGCTAAGACACGTATTTCAATAGTGAAATGAATAACATAATGAACGACATAGAATAATATGTTGACAATTTGATACTAAAAAAGAGAATGCAAAGAAAAATATCAGATTATTTTCTAAAAATTCAATAAATGTTTTTTTTTCTTAAAAAAAACTTGAAAAATTTTGTACTGAATTTTATTAACTTCTTTTGAATGTTTTTGTTTAATTGAATTATTATTAAATACATTCATTTTATGTAATACGCATCTATGTAAATAAAATATACTCTTAATAAATTTAATTTTGTTGAATAGATGACGCTTTTTTATGCAATATTCTTAAACATGAAATTCTTTTGACACGAAAAAATATTTCACTTCTTTCAGTTTCGTATTAAACGATTTTCTCTGAAGATTCAGTCCAATTTGTTTAACTCCTCATTTCATTGCATTGAAACTATCCAACAAACCCTACTGAATAAAATAATTAGTTCTACTTGGGTCAACAAAGAAACATTTTATTTTAGTTACTTTTTATTCAATAGTTAAATTAATATAAATATGTATATACATATGACAGAATCACAATACTAAATGACAAAATAGAAAGCGATTTTCCTAGCAATTTTCCATTTTCCTTTCTATATAGGGTGTTGACCTTTCTTTGTTTCTATTTATTCATTAATTAAATTTAATTATTCCAATAAAATAGTTTAGTAAAAAAAAACACATCCTACAGGGACACAACGAACGATTTTCTTTTCTATACATGTTGTTGAATTTTTATTTTTGTTTGTTACTATAATATTCATTTTAATTTAAATAATTAATTAATATTTGAAAAAAAAAACTGTATTAACATTAAGTGTCATCCACTACAAATTAAAAAAATGTATTTGAACTTGAATGAAAGAATATAAAGTATTTTATAAACGATTGAAAATGTGTACAAGATATATAAATATTTACATATAGGGAGAATGTGAACTATAATATTATGAATTGAAAAAGAAGAAAGAACCTTAGATCCTTATGTACTACTTAGTTTCGCATTCTTTTGATACTATCCCTTTTGGCTAGGCACGCCTGTTGTTAATGAGTACGGTTATTTTATATTTATGATAATTAGAAAATACTGTTCTCTCACATACGTGCATTACTTAACCGTTACCGAAGCTACATTGTAGCTAAAAAGTTTCTTTTTTCGCTTTAACGAGTTTGTAAGTGCCTGTCTATGCTGATTCAAGCTAAAACGACTTCGAAAGTTTTCATCCTCCTTCTTAAGTTCGATGAGCAAATAATGAAAGTTTTCCAAAGGGAAAAAAATTCCAATCCATTTCGGAACAAAGTTTTGGCATCTCCTTCTGCATATAAAATATTCTTCAAAATACGGGACAAACAGAAAAGAAAAATAGAATGAAAAAAAGTGATTCGAAAAAGAGAACGTGTTAAATAGAGGACATAACTGGTCCTTCAAAACTTGGGGAGAAAATTTTGAAGGCTCTTACACACAGAACAGAACATACGAAATAGAAGGAAGTGATAGAAAAAAATGAAAATGCTGACCGCATCCATTGACCAATACTCCTCAAAGAACTTCGAATTTTTCCACGCGCACTTTTTAAGTTATTTACTTTTTTTTATATTTACCCTTCTCTCAACCTTTATTTATCTCCAGAAAATTTTTCATGAAAAGAAGTGAACAGAGGAAAAAAGAAGATGGCGATGCAGTGAAGGAAAATTCTTCGAATTCTGTAATCGGTGCTTTTTCGGTGGAAGCTAGATCAGACCGAATTTTCAGAAAAAGCATCTAGTAGGCATAGTGTTTTGCTTTTTTTTTGCTTCTATTTTTACTTATTTTAGGTTTATTTCTTTTCCTTCTCACGCCTATACAATGTGGATGGTGATTTCCGCCGTTGAGTACTACCTGACTTAAAATTTTTTTCTTTTTCTTTTCAGTATGGACCTAAGATCTCTTATTCAGCCAGAAATGGATGTTGTGTAGCAATGGGACTACTGTGGCAAGAAAGCAGAAGACAAGAAATGTAAAGAAGTGGAGCTTGGAATGATATTGCCACCGGAAATATTCTTTGGAGCTATTTTGGAGGAAATTTACGATTCTTTATTCAATATACTTTCGTCCTTTAGGAGTCCTTAGAAATGAAATTTTCAAAAATATTACAGGCAAGAAATACCCTTTTTTCCCATTCCTTGCATTAAAGATCAAATTTTCTGTCCTTTGTTTGGCCACATTTCGAAATTGTCTAGGTAGTGAGATGTATAGAAAAACCGGAGCTATAATTTCTTGGGAAGAAATGAAATATTTAAATAGAATCCTTCCTTCATTTGAATAAAAAAGAAAATAACTCATTTAACAACACCCACTTATAAATGATGTGTATTCATTTAAGAGTTTATTATTAAGTGTATATGCATAATAACTATGAATGGGAAAAGTAGTAAAAAGAGCAGTATTAGTGTTCTTTTTTTTAAAAAAAAGATAAGTTCCATCTATAAATTATTTCTTCTGTGTTCTAAAAAATTACCTTTATATATATTTTGTATAATCAATAATATCACACAATATATAAGTTATATTTTATTACGTAAGGGATTCTATACTGAGCTACCAATTGTGTTGTGTTGGTTCGTTAAGTAGTAATAACTAAGAGCTAACAAACAAGACTATTTATTCTAACAGTAACAAGTGGCAGCGGTAGCCAAGTGGTCAAGGTATCAGATCATGGCTGGCGTGTCATGAGTTCGAGCCCAGTACCACTGAAGACCTGCCGTGTAGGGGAGCGATGCACGTTAAATCTACCGAGAGCTCAAACGTCCTCCCCTTGGTGTGGTAGTTAGGAGAGGGAGTGCCAGCTCATGTGCCGTCCTCGTCACTTGACCATGGTTCAAAATTACGTGGTCAGTCACCAAAAGGCCACGTGTAGCTGAACAGTGCGACGTTAATAGTTAATCAATCAATCTAACAGTAACAAAAGGGGACTACATAAATCCTATTTTAAGTTAAATATTTTAACGCAACGCGTTACCATGTGGCTTAAGTTCGTCTTTTAAGTATTCGTTCACGTCGTTTCCTTTTGTCTGGCTCACTCGCTCGCTCTGCTCACTCCATCCTTTCTCCTC
Source organism: Trichonephila clavata (assembly GCA_019973975.1). Taxonomy (NCBI): domain Eukaryota; kingdom Metazoa; phylum Arthropoda; class Arachnida; order Araneae; family Nephilidae; genus Trichonephila; species Trichonephila clavata. The sequence goes on from BMAO01012494.1 coordinate 3,789, forward strand.
TCTATGATCAGTAGAGAGTTTCTTAAGGTCTGTAACGCATAAATTTTTAACGATCGAATTGACATTACAGGTTATTAATACAGGTAATGACATCAGTATTATTGTGTATCAAATTTCAACCATAGATTCCTAATTGTACAACTGAACTTATCACAGAGTTCTAAAAAGGCGATCCCTGACCTACGAAATCAGTAGTGAATTAATGATAGGCGCATTTGATCAGACAAAATACATATACATTAACCATACCTATATTGATGCACTACAAACAGGCGCTGAAGATATTATCTTAAAAGTACCTAGGCACCAATCACCCTGATTTTTGTTGTTAACAGGCGCTTATAACACATTTTCATACCTTGAATTTAACACAGGTGACCAACATGAATCGGAAAGATTGTCGATTTCAGCATTCAAAATTCTGCACTGTATTATATAACGCTTAATACTTTTTAATAGACCTGTAAGATGTGAAATTCAATGACTGCTTGTCAAAAAATAATATTAGGATCTCAGAAATCTATTACTGGTGTTTTGAGTTGTTTCCTCTTGAGAGGGAAAAGAGAGGAAGAGGAAACAAAACCGGATTATTAAATTGATGATTGGTCTTGGAGGTTTTCAATCAAATATTAGAGAACTGGAGTTCATCTGATAATATACTCTTCTCAAAGAGTTTATGCCAGTGCTTTCTCAACCTTTCAACATTAGCGACCTAGTTTTGAATCATAAAATTTCATCATGCACCCCTCTACTCAATAACAATATATCGATTGCATTGATAATATACTTTGACGCTAAAGATACAATGTGATTTTAATTATAAACCATACAAATTATCAAGATAAGTATTAAATTTTGTATATGGCAAGCACATGGGAGTCATTAGTAATTTTTAAACTTGTTCTTAATTTAATATTGATAATTTAATTATCAAATACATTGAGGAGTCTGATGTTTTTTATATTATATTAGTGGGAATGTGTATTTTTTTTTTATTGAGACAGAATATGTTTTGTTTTGCTTTCTTTCAGTAAATTAATAATTTTTAAAATAATCTTTTATTTTCGACTTTCGATATGCTCGCCCCCCCACGTAAGGTTATCACACTCCCCTAGGGAAGCTCTCAAGAGGGTTCCATGGCATGCATCGTACCTTTCCTACACAAACGCTCTTTAGTTCTGAGAATTGGAAATATATCTATCTATACTGGACCAATGTCTTCCTATTGAGTATAATAAGTACTTCCTCCTCGTGTAATGACGAAGTTGCTTGCACACTTCCTTCTAAACAATAGATTTAGAAGTATCTTGTACTTCTCTTCAAGTTCATTTCAATATCTTGAAGATATTTTGGGTGTGATCGTACCAGATGTGCTAAATGTATGATGATTATTCAATGCATTCTTTTGAATACATTATCTCTTTGAAAGCGTAATTCGCTGCAAACGTTCAAAAAGGTATCTGACGCGTTTTCCCTCCTTCAGTATCTGAAGTGTTTTCTCTGGATGATTCAACAACGAATAGTGATTCATTTATAGCAAAAAGCTCAACCAGAAATAAAACCATGGCCCAAGCGTAATGCTGGAAATATAAAGCGCTCATGGCTTAATATTTACGCACGTGATAAGTGCATGAGTGCATTGACCTCTTAAGACTCCTTGAAGCTCTGAGTCCCTGTGCACTTGCGATCCTTTTAAGTAGACAGTACATAGCATATACTAGCTGGTATACCCGTTCTTCGCACGAGTGAATTGTAAAATTGAACAATACAGATTGAAGAATAAAGAAGTTTTTAATGAGTTAATTTTATGTGAATTGCAAATTTAAAAAAAAATTTGCATATCTCAGCTGAAAAAAAGCAAACACATTTGTTACATTTAAAATCTGAAGGTCTAATATCTGATAAAGAGAATTTTTTAAAATTTACGATGCCCCGTAACTCTCTTGTGGGCCGATTTTTAAAAACATCTTCCTAAGCTAATCTCTGCCCAGCAAAAGTAACATATTGTTAAAAATTTTGTGTAATGAATGCAAAAAATAGTGCAAATAATTTATATCTAGATGTGTAATATGTAATATTACCTTCTGCTGTATTTATTTTATGTTAAAATTATAATATTCGCAAGCATGCCGTTCCTTACATAAGGTTGATTCAATGGAAACTTAGCGAAATGTTGGTGATAGAGCCATTTTTGGTGACCACGTTGGCAACTTGGGGATTGATTGAACGGTGCAGAAGTTGCTTTGCTATAGTGCCACCACTGAAACAAAGAGAATAGCTCAAAAGCACTCTCCGTAAAAATACATATACAGGCTAATTTTCATAGTGATCGGTTGAACGGTGTTGGAGGGAAGCGATTTCATATATACACAAGCATCCTTTTATATATATATATATATAGATTAACATTAAAGGAGAACCAATCCAAAACAAATTTCTTTGTGCTTGGCGACCATGTTGGCTACTTGGCAAATGAGTGAACGGCGCAGAAGTAGATATGCTGTAGAGCCACCTGGTGGGAAGCTGCAACAAAGAAGATAGCACAAAAATATTCTCAACTAAAAATACATATACATGCTAGTTTTCATTGTGATCGGTAGGACGGTATTGGAGTGAAGCGAAGTTATATATACAAATATCCATTTTTATATACAGGGTGGCCAAAATAAGCTGCAAGTGTTCAAGGAGTGCTGGAGAGCAAACCACTGCGAATATTCCAGTGAAATTTGGTATATACACGTTTCAGAACATGCGCAAGTCAAATATGCAAGAAAGCAAATGGAAATGTCACCATTTTCACCCGATAGATGGCGCTGTTCTGTGTTTCAATGCTTATCGAGGGCATACATGCAAATTTTAAGCTCATCGAACAGTATAAAAATAAAACCACATTGAGAAATGGTCAGTCATGACTGAATGAGTAGGAACGTGCATTGTTAGTGAAGATATTCTACCAGAATGGTAGCAATTAATCAGCTACTCTGAAAGAATACCGGCGTATGAAACGATTAAGAAGAGGTCCAATGAGTGTGTCAATGGATTGAAAAATATGATTTGTAAATTTGAAGAAACAGGAGAACTGGGCATTATTTCAAGCACGAGCGGGCAACGCGCATCCCTTCAACCCGGAAAAAGTGCAACAAATTGTTGAAGCTATTGCTGCTAAGAGTAGCAGTTCAGGAGCCAGTGTGCAACTATAAGTGAGCGCATGAAGTTTGGGTCGGTCATTATCTCTTCCCTGGTCAACTGTGCATAAAGTGTTGCTGCACAATCTTCGGCGTTATCCGTATAAAATTAAAATGCTTCAAGCATGTGATTGCATCTGGTGGTCCGCATATTCAGCACATCATGTGATAATTTCATTTAATAAATAATGGTTTAATTGTTTTCCAAAGCGTCTTCATGGATAGTTTAATTTGTGATCTTAATTTACGTTAATTTTTGATTACATGATACTGTAAAAAATAATTACTGAAGCGAATTGCATGGAATTTTGATAAAATGTAAATTTTGTTTTATATTGTTTATATGCCTCTTAGAATGTAATTATGCTCTGTCTATCGGTTTTAGATATTGCATATGCCACCTGTAAGCATTGAAATAAGGTACAGCGCCATCTATTGGGTGAAAATGGAGATTTTGTTTTTTGCATATTTGATTTGTTCATGTTCTGAAACGTGAAGATACCAAATTTCACTGGAACATTCCCAGTGGTTTTCTCTCCAGCACCTCTTGGACACTTGCAGTTTAATTATGGCCACTCTGTACATAGATTGCTTCAAATACTTAAAGAATGGGAGTCCGTAAGAAATAGTGCGTGATTTGCAATCTAATAAACCTAGGTATAAATCGACCTCGATCGACTCCAACCTTTCGACTAGACGAGTGGCTATGGTGCAGGGTGATAGGCCCAAGCCTAGACATGGACGAAAAAAATTATGTAATAAAGAAGTCTTGTTACTATTGCCAGTTGGCATTTTCCCCCCGAAATTCTAATTTTTTCGGAGAATGTGTCTGGGAACAACATTTGACGATGAAAAATTTTCGGATCATAATCTTATTGAGGTCGAGTCAAAAAGAGACGAGCCCCCCTCCCTCCGAATGTGCGAAGCTTTGGGTCAGGGTCCAGCTGTCCCAAACCTGAAAACGTCCCTGCACTTGCTTTTGTATGAGTGTATGTATTTATTTTTGTAAATGTTTGGAAATAAAATTTTTGTTTCGGTGGTGAATCCTTTCAAAAAAAATCTTACAAGAAACTTTTCACGGATGTTGTATTGAAACTACTTTCTTATGACAGTCTAAGCCCTAGGGGACTTGACGTAAGGACTTAAAATGAATAACCCAGTTTATATATAAAGAAAATAACCAATCAATACGACACAGGCAGAGACCTCTCTCTTTAAAAGAATTTTTCCCTTCAGAACAAATTAATACCGAAAACCGAACACTTCCAAGGCGTTTGAAAACTCCATGAAAAATATATAAATTGGACTCCAGGGCACCAGAGCGGGAATAAATTCGTCGCATGGTGGGGGGAAAAATAAAAACAGAGCTAAATAAATAAACAGAAAAATAAAATATCGGATAGAGACTGACATTTTCAGGAGAAAATCTTGTAAAAAGTCCATGCGGTTACCATAGGGACGAAAGGGAAAGCTGTTATCGAAGATTACTGGACTGGAAGTGAAAAAAGGGAAAAAAGGGAGAGAGATACTACTAAGGGGTGTAGAGAGATAAAGAAAAATAAATAAAATATTGCACATACAGACAGACAGTGTATAATATATATAAAAAGGAGCGAAAAAATCGGTACATCACCTTTGGCCTCATCCATCAAATACTCTGAAGGGGGTGGGGAAGACGCTTCTGAAAGATAACGAAGGGGGTGACGATTTTTTTATTTTTATTTTTCCCTGCAGAGGGTTGACAAAAGATGAGATGTATGTGTGGGGGTAGATGTCAAAGCATTGGTTCCGGTATTTAATAGTGGAAGTTTAGTGACAATAGAAGATGGGTGGGGAGATCTAATTGGTAGAGTCCCCACCAGGGAAGTGTGATTTTTTCTTCATGTATGTGTCTCTCCTTGTAAAATCAAATTTTGGACATTTTGGAGTGTGTCCACTTGAAAGACACACTGATAATGAGAAATTGATGAAGTGGTTACTGGTTTGGGAAGGAGAAAGAAAAGTTTGATCTCTACATGCAGAGCTGCTTGTTTTTCGCGTTAGACAAGGTGCTAGAGAGTGATTAATATTGTTAACGAACTTTGTCACAGCTTTTTGATTTTGTAGATTGGTTTATCTTTTAATGCCTTAGTTTCAAGAAAATAGACCGCTTTGTGTGTTAACTTTTTTATATCGGTAACTATTAAGTAAAGGGATTTGAAGATTTTTTGCTTGGCTTAGATATTCATGGAGTAGGAACCTCCATATAATATAAGTTATTGTAATACAAATAAAAATAATTCAAACACTTTCTTTGAAGAAAATATTTTTAAACCAGGTTTATTTCATGTAAATAATATCAAAACGATAATAATTTTTTTGTGTTTAAAAACAAGAGTATCGGCAAAAATACAAAATATTTATACAGTTTGAGAGCAATTTTAAATATTAAAGAGTTTGGATGAGAGTTTCAGATAATGTTTAAAATTATATAGTTATAACACGTGTGTATTAAAGGAATCTATGCTTTTCTTATAATGGTTGTTGAAAAATTCCGCAATAAAATGGGCAACGGGGACCAGTCACAGTTTTGAACAATGGTCAATTCGATTGAACCACTCTTGGGCTAGTACTTTTATCCATAGAATGCATGCTAACAAAATGAACGATTCTGAATTTAGAGAATAGAAGTCTTCATTATCTACAACTTGGTTTGAATCAAAGGATATTTCAGAACTAATGGAATAGAGAAACCCTTGATGGAATTAATAATGCAAATACTTTTATTTGTAATATCATACACAGCTGCGAATTCGGTAACCTACAGTACACATTAGGCCTTAAACTACAGTACACATTCATTAAAGCGACATGGTACCATCTTCACAATTTTTTTTTTACTTTTTAATATTTGATATTTGGTTTTAACTGTATTTTATAAAGGTTAATATACTCTGAAACCAATTCCACTGGAGGTAGAGAGTCTGTAACCCCAACGGAGCGCATACCCAGGAGGTGGATAAGGGAATGCCTCCATTGGTTTTCCCAATGGGTGGTAGGAGATAAATAAAATACCTTCCACGAACCATTAGGCAGAAGTCCAACCTCTCGAGGCTCTGGGAACCCCACATTCCATGAATTGTGCAATATGAACTAGTCTTAAAGCTTCCACGTCCGGGGTAGCCGACCCAACGAGACCTGCAGTCCGGGGCCACTTCGAGAAAACAGCTACGAGGACAGTAACCTTCCTACAACCTTACATTAACGGCACTCAGACCTTTACACACTCTACATCTTCACCTGCAGACAAAGGTAAATCTAAACCTCCTACGACCCTGAACTAAAATTAACCTGCCTCGGTAATCAAAAAAAAGGCGACCATACCATCGAAGAACTTACTACCCAAATTCAAAATCTGGCAATTGCCTAAACTGATGGCTCATCTGACTCAAATCTTGATAGAGGAGGTGCAGGGTCTTCTTTATTTCCCCAATAAAGAGCATGAGTGCCATAAAATTCAAGTAGGGAAAATCGTATTCAACTACACATGCGAATTCATTGCTATCAAGTATGCATTGGAGATATTCCTTTATAAAAGCTTCCAAGAATAATAATAAAAGTAAAAACATTTACTCTTTCTAACTAAATATGTATTTTAATTAATGTGGAACAAAGGAAATGTTTTATATTATTGTATTTCTGCTATTTACTTCAAAATTACAAATTAATAGAAAATAGTCTTTTTTAATAACGTAGGAAGTTTCTAATTTGTGTGTTCTAAACAAATGAATCTAGAAATATGAGGGTTATACACAGGTGAATCGACTTTCAAAAGTACTTTGTTATTACAATGCCTAGGTTCATATCAAATTTTTGTCCCCATTTTTCCATTTCCTTTAATGCTAAATCATTTGAACTGTTCCTAGAACAAAACTTCTGAAAAAATATAAAAAAAAACATTTGTTTCTGGTTATTAGACACATTAATTAATGTAATTTATCTTGCGGTTGGGTCTAAATTTTAGTTTTTGATTGGTTATTTGTAATTTTTTTATTTCAAAGCGAGGAGTGTTTAAAAAATCTATCCATCGATGTCTGAGAATGTCATTTTGTCAACGCCCCAAAAGATTAATGACTTTGTCATGTTTGAAATATGGTTCTTGAAACAACGGCACAAAACCACTTTGAGGTTAGTTCTTTCTATTTCACGTGATTTTTTTTATATAATATTTTTTATTAACTCTCCTTATGTTGTCAGTATTTTCACTTGGAAAATATTTAAAATTAATTTAAGAAATCAACATTAAAAATAATATACTATCATTTAACCTTGTTTCGTTGTTACTCTCTCCTGCACATTGCGCTTCATAATACGCTCCATAATATATTTTTTTAAAAAAGCATTCCGTCTTCGATTATGAGTTTAAGTACATATCTAGAAGTCAGAGCACAACATAAATATTATTACAGCTGTTATTAGCATGTATTTATAAGTTAATGCTGACTTATGTTATTGTATGTAATCGTATTTCATTGTATGCCGTGTTAATGTGTTCTTATTTGGGAATCAATTGGATAAAACATTGTTTTGGTTATAAAATTTCAATTTCAGAAGTCAAAATGAAAAATATATATATCTACTTTAACTTAACAATAAAATCAACTACAAAATTTTAAAAAAAATCCGGATTTTGCCGAAATAATCTTGGACGGATTGTATGCAATTGTTTTGAAAATTTAAATTTGTATGAAAGTTTTGCATAAAAATGTCATACATAATTAGAGATAAGGAAAATAAAATAGTTCATAACTGCAATAGAAAATACTATTGAGGCTCAAACCTAGGGGTGAATTACTATGAAAGTTTGAAGAGTAGGACTGCATTCTGGGATTCTAGTGTCATACTTGAAGTTAGAACATGATGCAAAATTAGGAAATACGTAACCAACAGCCATTCTATGTGCGACGTTAATAAAAGAATATAACAATTAAATCTAGTGTCTATTTATGCCTAACCACTGCTAATATTCGTACACTTCATAGCTTTAAACCACAGTCAGATTACAAGATCGATATTTGGACAGCATTCCATTGTCCATGTTAACTTCAAAATATTGAGTTCAAACACATTTTATTTGTATCAACCTCTGTGCGAGTGAGTTTATAAATGTCACACTATAAAGCAACTCGAGGGCTATTGTCGACAGTGAGTGAATATTAACGTCGCACTTTTCAGCTACACAAGGGCTATCACCCCCTCTCCTAACTACCACACCCCACCAACAGGAGGACATTTGAGCTCTCGACAGATTTAACGTGCACCGCTCCCCTTACACGGCGTGTCTTCAGTGGTACTGGGCTCGAACTTATGACACGCCAGCCATGATTCGATACCTTAACCACTTGGCTACCGGGGCCACGCTATTGTAGACAGACTTCGTACATTTGAACAACGGTCAAGTGATAAGGACAACCACCTGACACGCCACACCAACGAGATTACTTTGAGTTATGACAGATTTAACGTGCATAAGTCCAGTAGGACCAATACACACGAATAGTACCAATATACAATTTTCAACAGCACCAATACTCGAATGCATGACTGTAGAACGGTGACACACACGCACACACACACATGCAAGCACATGCAAGCACACGAACACACACATGCAAGCACATGCAAGCACATGCAAGCACACGAACACACACACACACGCATGCAAGCACACGCACACGCACACACATGCAAGCACACGCACACGCACACACATGCAAGCACACGCACACGCACACACATGCAAGCACACGTTCACACACATGCAAGAACACGTTCACACACATGCAAGCACACGTTCACGCACATGCAAGCCACACGTTCACACACATGCAAGTACACGTTCACCGCACACATGCAAGCACACACACACATGCAAGCGCACGCACACACACATGCAAGCACACGCACACACACATGCAAGCACACGCACATGCAAGCACACGCCACATACCCGCACACATGTACCCGCACACAGCACACACACGCCACGCACACACCGCGCACACAAGCATGCGCGCACGCACATACGCACAAACGCATGCACGCACGCACGCACATACACACATGACTCAAAATAAAAATATGACAACAAAAACGCGATAAAGTAATATTTCCAAAATTAATGTACACAAAAAGCCTTTAGAGATAATAAACTTTTTACTATCTACATAAAGGATATCTTATCACATACATTTGATTTTGTTTTAATTTTTTCCACACTGAATCAACATTAATACTATTGGGGAAAGACCTCGTGTAATTTTGAGGCGTGCTCAAGTGACAAGGCAAAACTTGAGCCTGATCCCCGTTCTCCAAATTTCCCCACTATGCAAACGATGAGCGGTCCCCATGAAGGGTCTTCACAGGCACCATGAATTTCACCAATACCGGATTATTTGAAGCACAAAAGAAGTGTGGATTTTTGTATTATGAAACATTTTACGAGAAAGGGAAAAAATCCGACTCTTCTGAGTATAACGCAAGAACCTCATACCATTGCCAATCTTTGGTGAATTTCAGCATAATTTTTGTTTGCGATGTTGTTATTTTGAATAAAAATATTTTAAAATGTTTGATATCTGCACACAAACTAGTACAGAGTCTTAAGGACTGAGAAAATTAATCATTCAATTTAATAGTACAGATAAATTTTATCTTATTACATGGAAAAGAACTGTATTATAACGTAAATCCACTTATTTGTTCTATTCTTGTTGAATAGGGCAGTGATTTCCAATATTTGAGAATAGGCAAATTCTCTATCTACAATGAAAAAGGCAGATTTAAGAAAAATTATTGATATTTTTTTAAGTATATAAGCATTTATACTTTGGTGAAGCATTAATCATTCTCTATGAAAAAAAAAAAAAAAAAGTTACATAAAACTATAAAATTTTACAAACTGTACACTATTAAAATCTGAGTTTCTCAAAATTGAGACTGTATACTATTTTTCAATGTTAACGTAAAGAATAAGGAATTGGTATAATTATACCAAAGGTTTTATTGAAACGTCAAATTTACAAAAAAATTAAGTAGTCTTGGCAAAAAGTTTCGTCTATTTTCATTGCAATATAACGATCTTTAGCTGTGATATAATATTTTTTTCACTTTTTATAAAACATTTAAATGTATTTTAGCTGATTCAGACCATTATATAACAATCATCCATTTGTTTTCATTGCTGCACGCTTTGAATTATATTATTGAAATATGAACTATTCCAATCATATCTAGAGCACTATACTTAATTTTAACACATTTAGATAACCAAACCTACATGATTTTCTGGTACTTACTTATTATATAATATACCGTCTTTCAATTTCCGCAATTAAAAAAATGTCGCCAAATATTTTCATCTCTTTTTCTACTTTGTTCCACTTTACGCAGAAACGGGTTTCCTTTGTTGGCTGTATATCGAGGCATTTGGAGACGTGTTTTAATTTGACGAAATTGGTCGACGGTATGATACGTAAGTGCTGATTTTTCTTTGTGAGATTTATCATATGTGTGTGTATATATATGACAGGACCCAGGTCTGCTGGTAAAATGAGTAGAGCATCATTTCTAAAATAACTTTTTAATTGTTCTACAAACATATTTAATCCAACATGGCGGCCCATTTGACGTGCAACCAGGTGGAACAAAAGACAACATCGCAGGGAGGAGTCACCAGCTGGTCTTTTTGCTTATGCTCTCGCTTAGTCAGCGTTCGCTCTATTTTTAAATAGGCTTATTTACCTTCAAATTCCTACGTGATATTAGAGAGTTTGCTTTATTTTTTATTTATTATTTACTTAATTTTGAAACTAAACTTTCCAGATCTGACACATATAAATATATTATATTATTATTTCGGATAAAAAAATTCCAATGTCTAAGGAAAAATTTTATAAGGATATCACTGTTCATTCTATTATAATCATCTAGAATTTTGTTCGGTAGTAGAAACGGAAGCTGAGAGGTTAGTTAGCTGTTGTGGTTTAATCTCATCCCCAGTCTGTCATGCTAGAAGTTCTAGCACGCATTTAAATTGTTGATGTCTGTATTTTCTCCTATATTATGGGAGGAATTACTGATTATTTTTCTTCTAATCAAGTTTTTCTGATTATTTGTCTGACTTTTTAGTTTTCCCCTCCCTATTTACATATAAACAAAGATTTACTTTCCAGGCCTTTTTACAACTAGCTGTAAATTGTGGAAACCCTCAAGAAAAAGAGAAATTCTAAACTATGTATATTTTAAACGGTAATTGAACTTAATGGTTTTGTGTACATTACAGCCAGTAAATTACTCACAAAATAAATATTCACTGTTTTGTGTTAAATTACACAGTTAGATATGCGCTAGAGACACATCTTTTCTAATTTATTAACTAAAACTAACTTTCATCCCAAAGTATTTCCCATAATGCCCCCTCATTTTCTCGATATTAAACGATCACTAAAGAACCATCATTTCGTTGGCGTTTTCCCAGCAACTACTTGATTTCTTTTCTTCAAACCGTCTCATTTCGAAGTATTTTTCTCAAGATAATGACTTCGGATTAGTTTCAATGTTCCCTTCAGATCAGCAGTTGAATAGCTGTGAGACCGGCCATTTTCTTCTTTTTGAAATTAGGCACAATCGTATTTGGAAAGTGCCGTACGGAGGGACTGGGGGTCACAAAGTCATCAAGGGAAGTTAACTTTGACATTAGCATCTGCGGCGTGATTGAGGAGTCATTATAACCTTCCTAAGAAACTCTTTTATGACTTCTTTTAAATTAAAACCAGGAAAGGAAGTTTGGAAGTAATTCCTCCGGTTTTAGTTAGAATGGAATTCGGATGTTTTATTGTAGAGGTATTTTTGTATAAATTCTCAGTGCTAGTGTATAAAGTGGAATTTTTGTAGGAAATTATTTGATTTTTAAGAAAGGTTTGATATGTACTTCTCGAGTTATGCAACTGGGTACTTGTAAATAACCTTGAAATTTTATCTAGGTCTGTGGGTAAGATCATGAGCTTCTAGATTGGCAATAATAAAGTTTCTCCTTAATCCTTTAAGTGCCGCCGACGTATATATCCGTCTTTCTCAATCGGACTGTTTTACTTGCCCCTGACACATGTATCCATCCTTCCTTACGGAATGTGACTTTTTCTTAAGGGGACATGGTACGATTTAAGCAAAAATTTTTAATTTAAGGATTTTCAAATTTTTTTGGTTGCCTCTTATGTGTTTATGCTATGTAAAACAGATTTTATGCTCAAAATTTCATAAAAAGCTAGGCATTTAATTTTTTAAGGAAAAAACTTCAAATTTGTGAAGTAATTTTAAAATGCTACTCCTCCTACAAAAGTTTACTTACGCGCATGAAATTTGATTTACAAGTACCTCAAACAATGCATAACAAAAGATGGTATGGGTTTTGGGATAATATGATTGGTATTTGTACAATACTTTTTATGAATGCATATTGAAAATTCCTTAAAAAATATACAAATTCTGAGTTCAATTATTTTTTAAAAAATAAGTATTGCTTTGATTCAAAAATGCGTACCAACTTTTGTTACATGTACTATAAGCAATAGGTAACAAAAATTCAAAGCATTAGGCATAATAGAAAAAAAAGCCTTAGCATTTTAAATGAAGACAAACTAGTTATTTTATCTTGCCGAGATAAATAAGTTTAAAGTTTTGATTTGCCATAGGGATGTGAATAAAAACGAACGCAAAAGCTGTCATAATTCTGTGTTTTTTTTAGTTTTCAAATTT
>BMAO01012495.1:0-20920 GCA_019973975.1 Trichonephila clavata
ACTGAATAATAGAACTTCAAAATAATTATCATATATTTTTACCATAAATGTTTCGTCTGAACAATAACTTTTTCATATTTATTGACAAAGTATATTAATATGCACAGTGTGTGTGTAATCATTATTATATTTATTCCAATTACTTCGATGGAAATTACTTTTCTTAAAAAATCGTTTGGCAGTTTAATTATTATATATTTGTCTAAATCAAATCATTCGCTTTTTAATAACTACTTTCGTAACTGTACTTTGAAAAGAAGAACTGTTGCGAAACTGGCTCTATATTAATTTCATCTTGATGAAATATTATGGTAAAATTATGAGAAAAAAAGAGACAAGACTTTTGTCTTGAATGAAAAAAATTATTTCTCTGTTTAGAGTACATTTTTTCAAAACCTCTAATTTAACCGTTTGAGTCGCAAGAGGTATTTAGAAAACACTATCAAATAATCCAAAACAGTGCAACCATGCTTCTCAGAATGAGTATGAAAATACCCAAGCAACGCGATAGTGCTTGGTTTTATTTTATGTCGAGAAATAACAAGCGGTGAAATAGCGTTGTGTTCATTTTACTCCGATGAATCCCAATCGGAGCTATAGTATTATTTTGCCTATTGTAAAATGTACTATTTACATTAAAAAGAGCAGTGTAATGTACACTGGTGTCCAAAAGTTAAGTATAATTGATAATTATGTGTATAAAGAAGGAACTGTAAATCAGAATGGCGGGAAACGCGATATGCGAGTGTAAAATGGTTATAAAATAAGGAAAAAAATCAAAAGAATGATAATAATTAATTTTACTATCCAAAGTAGCAGTATGAAAGAAAACTGAGCATAGCAAGGATTCACACTTTAAAGAAAAAATGAAATAAAACATTAAATAAAATACTGGTGATGCAGTTTAATAAGGTGTGTGGTCCCCTTTGACAGCCAGTCATGCTGCACAGCGATTTACCATACTTGCTATGAGATGATGAATGCGTTGTGGGCTCAAACGGTTCCAAGCTTCTTGGAGAGCTCTCTTCAGTTCTGTAACGGAGCTTGGTAGGTGCGAAAGAGCTGCAATTTGTCTCCCGAGCATATACCATATATGCTCGATAGGATTTAAATAAGGTGAGTTTTCAGGCCATGACATGCGCTCGATGTTTTCCGTTTCAAGGAAGTCATCAATCAGCACCGCTCGGTGACATGGTGCAATATCATCCATGGATATGAAGTCAGGACCGACAACGTCTCGAAACAAGCGAACATAAGGCTCAAGTAATTCGTCTCAGTATCTTTGAGCAGTCACAGACCCCAGGTCAAAGAAATTGAGGTCTGTGCGGCCGTCCATCATGATTCCTACCCATACCATTACTCCCCTTGTTGGAAAATGATGTATTTCCGTTATGTTTCTTGGTTCAAAACGTGTTCCACGTTCTCTCCATATCGTTACCCGCCGAGGAATCACAAAGACTAAACCCAGACTCGTCACTGAACATCACATTGGCCCACTCTCCCACACTCCAATGTTGATATTTCAAACTCCAGTTCAAACGAGCGCGTTTATGCGCAGACGTGAGGGGAATTCAACCTGCTGGTCTTCTGGCATACAGGTCAGCATGATTGAGTCTCCTGTGAACAGTTTGTCTCGAAATTCGTATTCCTGTGGCGACTGTGAGCGCCAAACCAGTGCTCTCTGGCAGTACTGCCCCTCTGACGTCGTGCACTTATTACCAGATATCGGTCTTGGCGAGGGGTTATGACACTTGGTCGACCTAATACTGGTTGTCGGGTAACATCCCCCGTTCTTTGAAACCTCTGCCACAGTCTTGAGATCACAGACTGGCCCACATTCAGAATTCGAGTCACTTTGGTTAGTGATCATGAGGATTCCAGCATTCCAATGATTCTTATATTCGTAAACATGTCCAATCGGCGTCTTTGTGCCATCATTCACCTTGTTTGATGATTAACAACGTTCCTTCGTCCAGCAGTTGCACGAAACTTGTCTGAACTGCCTATGCTGCGTGAGTTGGTTTCTCTCCGCGTTCCGACATGCATCGGTGTTTCGCGCAGGACGTGTCGACTGAAAAGTTTTCATAAACCCAATGTTTCTTCTTCACCCAATTAATATATGCAAGAAATTTGGAATAATTTTACGAATATTTACTCCATGTTTTTCGCTTTTTATGATTTATGCTTAACTTTTAGACACCAGTTTACTTGCTTGAGTAAATCTGATCGCGCGACTTCAACAATTGATTCGGAATCGTCAGTTGTTTGAAATGTGTGTACTGGGTTTTCTCGACATAAATTCTCAAAGGCCTGATCACGTTGCTTGTGACCCATACGGTTAATATACTAAAAACTCGCAATTTGTTTACTTTTATGGTGTAACGAACACATTGTAAAACTCTAGGTAGCAACGAGGACTGATCCGAGGTACTGCACCTGCGTGAGTGCCACACCAGAGAGGTATTCTGTGATTGTCTCTCGAAGAGAGTTTTTAAGCTCCGCCAGCGAGCTTTGTTGGAAGGTTTTATATCTCCCGAAAGCAGACAGATGTGTTGGAGGCCATCCTTGCTTTTTTTGGGTTTTTTTTCTAAAAGTGTCGTCAAACTCGGAAAATGTATTATTTTTTTTATCAAAACGTGTATAAAGTTTAATATAATTTTATGTAGTGTGTGATTGTGATAAACCATTAAGCATCAAAATAGTTTCATCATGGAAATTCCAACGACATCACAAATGGGTAAAAGCATTTTCATAAAAATAGAAAGTTTTCTGCAAAATATGAATATTTTTAGAAAGCGGCATTTTGTAGGGAATCTAGGATTCTATGAACTTATAAGTCATTTGAACTTCTGGGAAAAATTACTGGCAGAATAAATGAAATTTTTGAAAACGCTATTCATAGAATATTCTTAAAATAATTAATTTTACCCTAAAATACGTATGGTGACCATTATATCATTTATCTAATGTGATAAATTACTTGGTCATTGCTCTGTTATTGATTACATTCTTGATGTTCTTTATATTTTTTTACCAAACTGAATTACCTTTGATAGATCACTGCTTAAATTTCCCATTTGAGTTGATAGTTTTTCTGTATAATCAATTAAATTGTGTTTAAAAAAATCTAAAAAAGAAAAAAGTTTTCTTGCATAACTTTTTTCTATTTCAGTACCACAATTATCATTCTTTACATAGTAGTGTATGTCTCTTACGATTTAAATAATTGGAATTATAAACGCATGCTGAAAATAATTTTATTATTTCTAAATTCATCCTGAATAACTTAGATTTAAGTAAACAATATATTACAGAAATAAAAATATAGCTTCACACTTCATTCATGATGTTAATCCTGTATATTTAATTCCAAGCTATATTTACACATTATTGAGTTTTATTCTCTGATCATAAGTAGCATAAAAGCTAAGAGAAAAATGCATCTGCATATCACACACTTTACTCCTAGAAAGATAGGGCATTAAAACAAATATCTAAGCACAATCCGTTTCATTACATCTTCAAAAAAACTAAAGTAGATTAAGCTGCTTTTTAATTTCTTTTTCTCAGGAGAAACACAATCTCTTTCTCCTGTGGGTAAAAGACCCTTCTTCCTGAGGAAGAAATAATCTAAGCGGAACTCGAAAAAGCAGTTTTCTCGTCAGATTTATGATTAAGCGGATGGCAACGTTATTAAGCGAACGATTTTTACTTATTTTACCATCTCGACGGAAAAGTTAAAGCTGAAACTAATGGCCTTGATGTAAAATTAGGATGGTTATAAAGGAGAAAGGAGAGGGATTTATCTCCCGGTTGAAAGGATTTTCATTATTTCCCCCTCGATGTATAGTTAGGTTTAAATGATATAAAATTGCTTAATAAGTAAGTTAATTGTGAGATTTGAGAAAGGGATTACTCAGAATGTTATGCGTAAGGAATTGAGTAATTTTGCGTAGTCATTTCCTTTTGTGATGAACATATATATTAAGGTGTTATAAGGTGAGCTCCATTCTTACTTTGATGTTAAGATGTTATTTCGTTCTGTAGATTTTATTTTTATTCACAGAATACCCACTTTTAGTTCCCAAAGTTCTTATTTAGATATTCCAAGTGCGTGTTTTGGTGACACACAAAAAAGCAAAACAAAGGCCAAGCGAAGACAGACTTCGTAATTTTGAATCATGATCGAGTATCGAAAATAGAAGTAATGGAAGTGCACACACCTTTCCCGAACTTCTACACCACGCCAATAGGAGAACTTTGTGCTACCATATTTAACTCTCACTAGCCCCTCTACAAGGCGAATCTTCAGTCATACTAGAGTTCGAACACATGAGACGACACTCATAAGACCACGACCTTGCCCACTAGGCTACCGCGGCCCTTAAATTATGAAGTACATTCTAATTTCAGATTCATGAATAGTTACTTTTTAATTTACAACATCATTTGGGATTTCATTTAGAAATATTCTAACAGAAAAACAAAAAATAGAAATAATTAATTTAGCTCGTGAATGGCATTCGTTTAACTTCATTATGAAATTATTATTGTTTCAGAAATTTCGGACTCTTCTGGTTTCTCTATAGAAAGAGTATTGTTATCGGAAGAATCATTTGAGAGCGAAGAGAAAATGCGCTTCATGAATGCTAATTGGATGAAACTGTCAAATCTTATGCAGTTGCCAGTTTTGAAGATCCTTACTTAAAGAAGATGGATGAGTCTCGAGTTATTAAATAAAGAAAGATTACTAGAAGCTTCTGCAAAAGCTTCACTGTCCAAAAAAACAGTGCAGGGAAGCAGCATTAAAGTCAAACATTTGACAGTGACTCTGCGTTTCATTTACCGCAAACTAAACTGTGATTACGGACTAAAATTCCTAAATTGAAGTTTGTGTAGTTTTTGAATATGTGTTGATGTAAATTCATTTTTGTAAATATTTTTTAAATTTCTTATCAACAGCTCACTTGTTGCATTTGTAAAAAGGTCCAGAATAAATTAAGAACTTACCTATTAATGCCGGCGGATTTGCCTGAAATATGTAAATAATAGTCTAATATTTGGATGCTTTATATTTATCTGCTCTTCGGTAATTTCTTTATGAAGAAATATCAAATTTGTTCTTGGGATCGTATTTACCAATCTCAATATGAAGGTCATGAATCTAATGTAAAAATAATACCCAATTGTTTTTAATAATCACATTCAACTTGAATTATTTATATTTTTTGTTTCTGTTTGCAAAATATAATTTATCGAAATAAAGGACAAAATAATCACTAATTTGTACTAAAAATATTAATAAATCCAACATTAAGAAATAAAAAAGGGATAATGTAATGGTAAATACACATTGTGCGTAAATAAGTTTCCAAAATATCTTTATTAAAAGGCTTTCAAGTGGAATAATAATAAACAAGGAATATAATTTTTCTTTAAGTCAATTCCTACTTCGTCAGAAAAACTTACTGGCATCATCTGTGGCAGATAAATCAAACTTCGTCAGAAATAATGCAGAATAAATTTGAAATTATAAAATAAAATGTAATTAATGAATTAATATTTAGAAAAACTGTATTATCATTAGGTGTCATCCACTACAAGTTTTAAAAAATGTACTTGACTTAAATGGATGTATGAAAAGCATTTTGTTGATAATGTAAAATTTCACACACACACGCACGCACACACAAGCATATATATATACATAGGGAGAAAGCGAACTAATAGTAGGAATTTTAAAAAAAACTACACTTATAATATTTTTTGATCAAAAATCCTAATATTAGCTTGATGTAAATATGTATTCTCTTTCTCTATTTTTTGATATAATGTAGGTTTTATTAACTAACAGCAAAATTCTCGGAATCATGAAAGCGGAAATATTAAAATAAATAAATAATGTAGTATAAAAAATTGCAATGTGAAGAAAAAAATAGTATTGAAGACTTTGTCAAAGAAATCGCTTTTCAAAAGAACTTCATTGCTTTAAAAAAATAAATATAAAATGACCCAAAATAGATTCAATTTAATGCTCAATTTATTTTACCGTAAGTCTTCATGTAGACAAAATCCCTTTATCCGCCTACAGAGGATCAAAAAATTATGCTTCCGACAAGCATCGCCCACCATATTCTTAATATAGAATATTCAAAACAGCAAATCAATAACCGAGATTTTTAATTTTATCATACTAGATGACTTATTTTCTTGCGGGAATTTTAATTAGTTTCCTATTATTCTTGACTTTCTATGCAGTATATATATATAACTTGCAGTTTTTATTATATTTCAATATATTTGATTTCTTTCCTTTGACTAAGTGGGCGTTCTATGGTCCATAGGTAACAACTTAAATCTACACTCAAGAGCAAAAACGTTATGACCACCCCTACACTCTGCAATGAACTCGCCTGGATGACGTGGAAGGCACGTGATCAGGTGGAAGTGGTATTTAACTGCTGCTGGAGAGTCTGAATAATCATCCTTTCACTACTTCTGTGTGTGATGGGAAAAGCTGCCGATCTAAGCGACTTTGATAGAGGGCAAATTGTAATGGCTCGAAGACTCTGAACAAGAATTTCCGAAACTGCAAGACTCGTGGGTTGTTCGCGATCTACAGTTGTTAGTACTTATGCAAAGTGGAGGAATGCCAGCGAAACCAGCAGTAGACGACATGGTGTTGGACGTCCACACGCTATCAAAGAAAAAGTTCGTCGGAGACTGTCTCGCTTGGTGAAGCAAAACCCGAGCCAGACAGTGACTCAGCTGACAGCCCAATACAATGTAAGGCCAAGTAGAATAGTATCGGAGCTCACTGTTCAGCGGACACTGTTGGATATGGGGCTACGCAGCAAACGTCCCACTCGTGTGCCTTTTCTGACAAACGTCATTGTCAATTGCGCCTGCGCTGGGCCTGGGAACATCGCGGCTTGTCCCTAGATCAGTGGGAGAGAATTACCTGGTCAGATAAATCACGGTTTGTCATTCATCACGCCGATGACCGTGTCAGGATACGCCGTCTTCCAGGCGAACAGTTGCTCCCTCAATGTACAGTAGGTCATACACAGGCCGATGGTGGTGGTATTATGCTTTGGGGGATGCTCTCTTGGGCGTCTCAGGGACCCGTGGTTGTGGTAGAGCAGACCATGAATACTACAGGGTATATGAACATCATTGCGGACCAGTTGCACCCTTACATGGCCTCTGTTTTTCTAGCTGGAAATGAAATGTTCCAACAGGACAACTCCCCGTGTCACAAGGCTAAAATTGTGTTGGATTGGTTCCAAGAACATGATGCTGAATTCCAGTTAATGTCCCGGCCGCCTAACTCACCGGATCTCAATCCGATAGAACATATTTGGGATGTCTTGGGACGGCAGCTCAGAGTTCAAAGACCACTAATTCCCAATATCTCGGATTTGCGTGACCATTGCTTAACATCTGGTACATCTGTCTCGGCATCTACCAGGTGTGGAATCCATACAAGGCGGTCGAAGCTGTGTGCGCGCCAAGGTGGCCACTCGTAATTGACAGGTGGTCATAATGTTTTGGCTCTTGAGTGTATATTATTTAGAGTTAAGTTATATATCGTTGGGAGAACAAAATATGAGCATCTGTTATTTCCTAAAACTATTCATCCACATATTTTGGTATCTCATTGGTTGAAATCAAAGGGAGACCCGTTGAAATGACGAAATCAACAACATAACGAGTGCCAATTTCTTCAAGCATCCATAACACATAAGTGAGAGTTACATTTATATTAATGTCTCACAAAAAAAAATACCAACTTGAGGGCTATTGGTGACTGATCCCGTAATGTTAAACCTCAGTCAAATGATGAGGACAACACCTGAGCAGACATCCTCAACGAGCTACCATACCACGCCAACGGGGTCTTAAAGCTCAATGGATATTATGTGTTTCAGCCATCTTTGCACAGTCGGTCTTCAGTGACATTAGGACTCGAACCCGTGATACGTCAGCCTTTAGTTAGTGACTATAACATCGGCCACTCACAGCAAAGACAAAACTTTCACACCTAGTTGGCGTATATCACACAAATCTCTCCATTTCGCACCCCTCCTCCCTATACGATGATCATTTGGAAGAATCGGAATGTGTATTAGAAAATTGTGATATTATTATTTTACACAAAAAATAAAAATGTTCTACTCCCTATTAGTATTACTTTAGTATGTGGTTAACTGCATCTATATCAACAGTGAAATATTTTATAGTCTTCTAAGGTAAACTGTGTCAAAAAACGTCTATTAGAATAAATTTTTATTAAGGTTGATATTTCTGAACCTATTTAAAATTCTCAAAAAAGTATTGCCATCCATTACAAATGCAATTGAAAGTGTAATAGATGCAAAATTTGCCAAAAACTAATGCTCGCAAATTAGTTTTGTAGATAGTAGCATTCAGTTGAAACATGTTCATACTTTGTTCTAAATAATTTTATATATACACATATACATACTACAAAAAAAATCATTAATAAATAAATAATACAATACAACACTTTTCTTTAAATGCAACAATTAAATCATTTGTAATTATTAAAAACGATTTTAATACAAATTATAAAAATTTTAAACAAAAAGAAGTACAATACAAATAATAAGCATTTGAAAAACAAAAATAAGTACAATAAAATAAAAAAAGAGAATTAAATTAAATTTTTTTTAACTAAGGAAATCATGTGTCAGTTTAGATGTGTATATAATTAATTAATTCTGATACCTTTTTATTACTTTAAATTTTGAAAAATTGCCTTCAAATAACGCTTCTGGGTGTACTTCTTTATATTCGTATTTGAAAATAAATGAATTTCTGTAAGTTTATTGTATTTTGCTATCTAATTTATATAGAAATGCATTCATCTCAACATTAAAAATATAAAGACATAAACTCTTACACATTTCAGGAATAGAAAAAGTTAACATTTCAAATATTATAATTGAAACACAATATATTTCATTTTTATTCATTTTGTTCAGAAAAGTTATTTAATTAGAATAAAGTATAGTTTTACATCGGATTTCATTTTATTTTATTCTTTGACGTTTCCTAGCAACAGAAAACGCAAACGATATTTCGTTATCTTTTACTTGCAAAATTAATTACAAATTTTTTTTTCTAGTTTTAAAAATGGTTCTAAAAATTGTAATTATTATCGAATAAAAATTTTTATTTTATCTGACAGTAATTATTGCTACAAAAATATAAAAATTTACATAATCAAAAATCAACGAAGAAATATGAGTTTCTTTTTGTTAAATATTTTAAAAGCCTTATAAAAATATAATATAATGATAGAAATTTTAAAGAAAATTCTTTGAATTTTTAATAATAATTATTTCTGATTTATTATATTATGCTTCGTTATAATAAATGATCAAAATTTTTATAAAAATATTATATTCTGTTGTATTTATCCACGATATTTGGTATTAATAATGAGTAACGTTTTTACATACCATAATATAATCCTATTATACATTTTCTATAATTTCGAACTTCATTAAGCTTTGATAATGTTGGATATTTTGTTACTTATGCATTTAATGAACCATTTAAATCCTTAATATATATATATATATACTAGCTGTTACCCGCCCGCTTCGCGCGCGCTGGGAATTTCATGATGTTTTATAAATTTTTACTGCTTATATATATGTATAAATTATTGATATCTAAGTCCTGCATTAAGAATTTGATTGTATTGAAAAATATACTTATACCTGTAACTGTCGCCTGTTGATAAAAAAAAGGGGCAGAACTCATCTAATTTGTGTTTTCTAAAAATCTCTAAAATTGAAGCATAGAATGATGTTTGCTCTTTCGTAACCCAAAAACCAAGTGGATTCCCGCAAAACCAATTTTCGGTGGATCTCTACTCCGTAAATTGAACATGCAAGCCAAATTTCAAGTCTAAATCTAACAGAAAAAAAAACAAAAGTTTTACTATCAATATCCCCGTAATCCCGTTGAGAGCCGTTTTCCAAAATAACCGCTCTTAGCGGATTTCAACTCAACAAAAGAAAAATGCAAACCAAATTTCAGTATTATAGTCCTTGTAGCTCGAAAAAAGTAATTTTTTTGTCAATACGTCCCAGTAACCCCCTGCACCCCCCCTCAGAACTTGATTTGCTTAAAATACATTCTTAGTGGATCCCTATTCAACAAAAGAAACATGCTTAACAAATTTCAAGTATATTCAATTAAAAACAGGAATTTTTTTCTGTAACTCCTCTTGACCCCTCGCAACCCTCCTTGGGGGTCAATTTTCGTTTTACTCTTTGTTAGAGGAACTCTATTCCATGAAAGGAACATGCCTACCAATTTTCAAGCAGGATGATCAAATAGTTTAAAATGGAAATATTTATCAATTACGCCTCTTAATCTCCCGAAATTAAACTTGGTAGTTCATATTCGCGAAACCCATTTTGTAGCGGTTCTCTACTTTACGAAAGGAATCTGCTTATCAAATTTCAAGACTGTACGTCTAATAGTTTAAAAATGGGGATAATTATCTATAACGCACTTGAGCAACGCACTTATCCGCAACGCCACTTCTGGGTCTGTTAAAAAAATTATCAATAACGCCCCTTGAACCCCCGCAACGCGGCCTAGGGGTCGATTTTCACAAAACACATTTTGTAGTGTATCTCTGTCCTATGAGAGGAATCTGCTTACCAAATTTCAAACTGTGCGTCTAATAGTTTAAAAATAGAAATAATTTATATCTGCCCTTAAACCCCCCGCAACACCCCTTGGGGGTCAATTTTTCCCAAACCTGTTTTGTAGCGGATATTTACTCCATGAAAGAAACATTCCTACCAATTTTCAAGCAGGGAGGTGAAGTAGTTTAAAAACGAAAATATTTATCTAGTACGCCACTAAATCCCCCGCAACGCCATTTAGAGGTCTGTTTTCACAAAACCTTCTTATAGCTGATCTCTACTCTATAAAAGAAATCTACTTATCAAATATAAAGACTGTGCGTCTAATAGTTTAAAAATGGAAATAATTATCTATAACGCCCCTTAAATACCGCAACGCCACTTGAGGGCAATTTTCACGAAACCCATTTTGTAGCGTATCTCTACCCTATGAGAGGAATATACTTACTAAGTTTCAAGACTGTACGTCTAATAACTTAAAAATCGGAATTTCTAACGCCCCTTAAACCCCCGCCCCCGCAAACAATTGCTGCTAATTTGAAATTACAGACACTTCAATTTTATTTATTTGTATAGATATAGATTGGGATTATAATAACTATTGTTTAAATGTGACTAAAAATGTAAATAAAAAAAAAAGAAAGAATTAAAACTAACCGTAAAACTTATCAATTTTTTGTTTCTTGCATTGCTTTTTGCTTATGAAGCCTTGATTTATTATTTTTAAAAGTGCATCCGAAACAGCCGATGCTCTACTTAACTGAACAGTGAGATAATTATAATAAAAAAAATTATGGCACGTGTCAGCGTATTATCATGTGTGCGTAACACTATTATGTCTCATGAAGGTCATCGGTCGCCAGTAACGAAAACAACGACTTCTTTAGCTCAGCTTGGCGTTCATCTTGGCATTCAGTTTCACGTTCACCCGTATAATTTCCGTTCCCGTAAGAATACGGGAATAAAATATAGCCTATGTTACTCCCCGTTAATGTAGCTTTCCATTAGTGAAAGAATTTTTAAAATCGCACCAGCCGTTTCCGAGATTAGCCGGAACAAACAGACAGACAGACAGACCGACCGACAGACAGACAGACAAAAACTTTAAAAATTTGTTTTTTGTTATGAGTACCGCATATACTTTTAGTGCATTAAGTAAAAAGCTGCTAATTTGAAATTACAAACAGACACTTCAATTTTATTTATTTGTATATATATATATATATATATATATATGTTGTGTGTGTGTGTGTGTGGACGGCGTCTAGGGGAAGGTTCGATTTTAATGTTAAAATAAGCACGCAGAGTTAAAATAACCTAATTTATTAAAAACACAACTAAAACATTTACTATTTACAAGGGGTTTTAAATAATTCGAGATAGCACCATACTAATTCCGAAAACACGTACTCTTTCTCAAAACAACGGAGAGAGCGATTTCCTCTGACCTGCCTTCGTTCAAGCTTTGGTGCAACTCCAGTTTTTCTTTTCTGCCCCCTTTATAAATACATGACCTCATCGTATCGCGCAGCTAAAACTCACGTGGTTTCGATTAGTGGTGCCATCTCTTACAATAAAAATCAAAAGAAGTAAAAGAAAACTTGCACTCCTTTCCTACAAGTTCGGCCATCCTGGGAATCACTGACCTCAGTGATTTTACATACCATACAATAAAATATCGGCCTCTGCAAAATTAATATTAATCGGAGATAAAAATTCCAAGATAGACATTCAAATTTAAAAATAAGGATACAACTCTCAAAAATGAAATATTAATAGCAAAGAAAACAAAACACATTAATACACATTATGTTCTTTTAAAAAGAATAGAAAACGCTTTTTATAAAAATACATCATCATGGTGAGTAAAATTTCATTAAATCAGCAGATGAATTTGTTATCTTAGGTCCCTCATGATCACCCACTTTCTCTAAATCATATCTATCTCTAGGTTTTACTTTAACTATTCTATATGGTCCCTTCTCATGTGCTAACTTTATTATCCCAGTTTGCATATCTCTTGGTACAACTATCAATTCACGACCTTCAACATATTTGTAAAGTATTTCGTTTTTATCGAAAAAGTCTGAATTGCTGTTTGTTTCAATCAGTGACCTTAGACTCTGAGTGTATTCATCCTCTTGTTGTGCCCTTTTTAATCTTGCGGTTAGAGTATCGTTAGTAATTATTGCGACTGGATATCTGCTAAGGGCATCCACATGTTGCATTCTCTGGCCGGAACGATGCACAATTTCATAATCAAACTCTTCCAGCAATAATGCCCATCGCGCTATACGAGTAACCAAATCCTTTTTGTCCATAGTCTTTTGAAACGCTGAGCAATCCGTTATGACTTTGAAATGATTTCCCATAAGGTAGGTACGAAATTTCTTTAAAGCGTTGACAACAGCAAGAACTTCAAGTTCATAGCTGCTATACTTCTCCTCTGCCGGAGTAGTTTTCTTAGACATGTATTGAACAGGATGCAATTTTCCATCTTCTGCCTCTTGGAGTAAGACGGCTCCGTAGCCTTGTTGACTTGCGTCCGTGTGCAATTCGGTTGTTTTTCCCTGCTGGAAAATACTTAATACTTGACTTTCAGCCAATAATTGCTTGAGCTTTTCAAATGCTTCTATTTGAGGTCGTTCAAAGACAAATCGATTGTCGTTTCTAATTAGATCACTGAAAGGTTTCGCTATTTTAGAGTATGACGGAATAAATTTTCGAAAATAGCCAGTGAGTTCTAAAAAGCTTTGGACTTGTTTGACAGTCGTTGGTACAGGAAACCTCTTGACAGCTATCGTTTTTGCAACTGAAGGGCGCACCGTTCCATTTTCGACAACGTGAACCAAAAATTCCACCTTTCGTTTTAAAAAACTGACATTTTTCAAACTTGATCTTCAACCCATATCTGGATGCGACCTCAAACACCTTCTTTAGTTTTTCCAAACCTTCTTTCTCATCTTTAGCTGGAACGATCAAATCGTCCAAATAAATTATTACGATGCCTTTTCGCATGAGTTCCCTAAAAATGCTGTACACATATCTTTGGAATACGCTTGGGCTTGTACTGAGACCAAAAGGTACCTTATTAAATTCGAACTGCCCGTCTGGTACAACAAAGGAGGTGAAATGCTTGCAATCCTCGTTTACGTCGACATGAAAAAGCCATTTTTCAAGTCTAACGTGGAATACACTTTGGCGTCTTGCAGCCTATCCAATACGTCCTCTATCAGTGGCAAGGGGAAGCGATCCTTGACTAGTTTTCGGTTCAGTTTCCTATAGTCAATGCATAGTCTGTCGGTACCGTCTTTCTTCTTGACTAACACGATTGGACTTGCATATTCAGAAGAGCTTGGTCTCACGATTCCCTTATCCAACCATTCGTCGATCTGCTTGTTGACGGTCTGATTCTCCAGAAACGACAAACGGCGTGCTGTTTGGTAAACTGGTATATCATCCTTCAGGATAATTCTCATGGATACATTTGTCGTTTCGGTCTTCTTAGGTGTATAGCTGTTGATTAGTTCAGAGAGTTCCTTTCTTATTCGAGGATTGATAACATGTTTAACTTCGATTTCGTCTTCAGTTCTTGCTTCATAAACCTGTGTATTCACAAACCACACCTTCTCTTCGTGTTTACGGAAATAAACACCTTTTTTATCAAAGCCAACAAAAGCTTGTTCCAAAATGTCCGATCCTATCACTGCCTGGAACTCCAAATGCACCGCAGGCACGACATGCCATATTACGGAATATTTCTCTCCATCCAATTCGATTTCTCGTTGGAACGATCCTTTTGTTTTGACTTCGTACTTTCCCAATCCAGATAACACGACAATGTCCTTCGAGAGCTTCGATTGCTCGATGATTCCTTTGCTTACATCTTCACGAATGAGCGAAACTGAGCTTCCAGTGTCGATTAGAGCCTCAAAAGTCTTGTTTCCGATGGTTATTTTCCTGGTCTTAATTCTGTCTTGCTGAATTCGAGAACAGATCTGGACCGGAGAGCTTGAAGATTTATTGATTTTCGTACCCTTGTTGCGCTTTGTACAATCTACGGCATAGTGACCTGGTCCCCTGCAGTAGCTACATGTTACCTGTTTAACTCTTTTATCGTAAGTTCTCGTCGATTGAAAGCATTTTCTATCATTCCAATTATTTCCAAGGTGAAAACGTTCTTGCCTTTGAGAACAATTATCGTTATTGTTCGATCTCTTAGCAAATGAGTTTAACTGCTTTGGCCCTATAGTTCTTCGGACGTCCTCATAATCTTCAAATTTTTTCGCTAGCTCAATAGATGAGTTAATAGTAGACCATTCGTCCAAAAAGTGTTCCTGAAAATCATACGGCGCCCTCTTCTTCATTTGATCGGCTATGATTAATTCTCGTAATTGGTCGTAGGTGTTAACTTTTAAGCCCAAAGTCCATCCATCAAAATACGTCTGTAATTCGTGTTGAAAATCTTGCCATGTTCGTTCATCGGACTTTTGGTGAAACAAAAATAACTGACGAAATTTTTCCGGAGATAATTTAAATCTTTGTAAGAGTAAATCCTTTACATGATCGTAATCATTACACTTATCAGTTGGTTCTCTTGCGATCAGATGGGCAATTTCGACGGGTATTAAACCTATAAGTTTTTGAACCCAATCTTTTTTCGGTAAGAAAGTTAGTTCTGCATGACGCTCAAATAAGGTAAGATTCAAACCAATATCTTCCTTCATATTAAACTTATGAAAAGTTTCGTGAAACAGTTTATTCGATGCTTGAACGTTTTCGGTGTTATTCGGCATACCGGCAGTCTGTTGCGCTTGTATTCGCAACTTCTCTAATTCGTACTCTCGTCTTTCTCTCTCATCCTTTCGCATATCCTCTCTCTCAGCCCTTTCTCTCTCTTCTCTTTCTGTACGTTCCTCCACTATGCTATCAAGCATCTTTTTAACATCGTCTTCAACGTAATCTGGGCTTTTTACGATCAGCTCCTTTAACTTCAATTTTGTGATACCTGCTTCGATAGTAAGATCCAAATCCTCGGCGAGTGACACCAAATCCTCTTTCCTTTTCGCGAGTAAGAATGCCATTTTTATACTCAGAATGGTGACCCAGAGAACAACTTAAATTTTTACCCAAGTTAAATGAGACAAAACCATTAAAATGACACGCAAAAAGTTTACTCACTTAAAAAGAAACAAAAGATAATTTAAATAAGATGCAATTATCAATTATAAACAATTATAGACAAAAATGGACTTTTTAAAGAATTCCCGGAACTTAAATCCTTTTACAAAACACAACAGTATTACAGTTAATATCAATTTTATTTTTTATTAAAAAAACAACGCGTTCCTCTCATTTATCAAAAATAGATTACTAAGAAAAAACACGGAAAGTACTCAGTTATTAATCCAAAACTAAAAGAACATCAAATATCTATGTCTGCAATTAAACCAATAATAGTACCTAGTACTTCAAAATTCAATTTCAGATTCACAGAACAGGAAATATACACACAAAATCATTTATTTAATTTTCGCCTATTACTCACACAATACCAAAAAAAAGGATACTAGCACAATTCAATGTAATTCTGAAGACACTTTACGTTGACCTCAATGACACAGGAAATCTTGTTTCGTGTTGATAACTCGCAATTCGATGCAGTTCCAAAGGTTCTCTCGTCAGTGTTGACCTCAATGATCAAGGTAATCCCGTTCAATTCGTTCAGTATCTCGTTGAGTCGCTGGGCTTCCAGTTTTGGTTGACTGCAGCTGACGTTGAAATTCGCCAAGATTCCGTGTTTCTAACCAAGTCAATGGACCCCTTCCCTGTAGACTGTTCTCGCTGAAGTATTTCCGTATCGCTCGTAAGACTTCCGTATCGCTCGTAAAATTTCTTATCCAGCTGAAGGCTTCGCCGGGTCTCTATTCGATGCAAGGCAAGGTCTATGTACCACTCAGGAAATCAAAAATCGATGAGTAGGTAAAACGTTAAAAAAATGCTCTTAGATAAAACTTTGAATAGTTTAAAAAATCCCGGACGAACCCCCATTTTGTGGGACGGCGTCTAAGGGAAGGTTCGATTTTAATGTTAAAATAAGCACGCAGAGTTAAAATAACCTAATTTATTAATAAACACAACTAAAACATTTACTATCTACAAGGGGTTTTAAATAATTCGAGATAGCACCATACTAATTCCGAAAACACGTACTCTTTCTCAAAACAACGGAGAGAGCGATTTCCTCTGACTGCCTTCGTTCAAGCTTTGGTGCAACTCCCAGTTTTTCTTTTCTGCCCCTTTATAAATACATGACCTCATCGTATCGCGCAGCTAAAACTCACGTGGTTTCGATTAGTGGTGCCATCTCTTACAATAAAAATCAAAGAAGTAAAAGAAAACTTGCACTCCTTTCCTACATATATATATAAAATACTCTAATATATTTTTAATTAATAAAACTCCACCAATATTCTCTTTTTTTTTTTTGCACCAAGACTTTGGATACCTAGCTACGGCACTGATAAAGTTATTTGAGTATTGGTTTTGGGACCCAAACAATTTTTTTGGAAGAACAGTTTTAGTGTTGGAATTTCTAATATAAATACAGTTACAAAAAAAAAGGAACGAGTCTTACAGTTAGTCGCATATGATGTGTAACATCTGACATGTTATCCTGGTAAATACGCAATAGTAACATAAATCCTGAAAAAATTAATCGGGTATGATTGGAAATAATTTTCTATCGAATAATTTTATCTTTAATGAAAATTTTATTTAATTAACAGAAGAATCATGTAATTTTTTATCAAAAATAAATATTCTTGTTCAATTTGGAGAAGACACACACACAATAGACTTATGATGACTAAAATATGACACATATACTTGAGATTTTAAAGTATTTAATAACCTTTGAAAAACAACGTCAATAACAGTACCACTGTTAGTTGTCGATATATTTCGGTTTGTGTTCATTTTCGAGCTTGAGCTCATCATTCAAAAAGCTATGAGCGGACAATCGTAAAGTTACCTGACTGACAAACAGATTTGGTTAAAGCAGTAATTGATTCGGCCGTTTGTTTCTGAAAGATTTGTGTTCGTTGCAACAAAAAAAATCCCTGCTGCGTGCAGTTGAATTTTGTGCAATTCTTTTCGGCTGTACTCCTTCAGTTTTTAATTTTTTTTCTCACGTTTCTTTTTGTCGAAAATCTCGCATACATTCTGCTTTGGATTTACTCGTCTCGGCAAATCACAAAATCGTTTTAAAGTTACTGTATTCCAGATTTTAATTTCAATTAACTTTTTTCACCATACTAAATATTTTTCTTATTTATCACACTAATGTTATATTTTTAATATCACAAACAGAAACCAGCAATATATTTAAAAAAAATAAAAAGAATTTAAATCAGCATTTAAAACTGTGGAGGATTATATACCATAATGACTAAAGACGCGAGATTCCCAAGTTCAAAAAAGATCATGAAGAATACAAAGAAACTGTTAACTCAAGTGTCATTCTCGCTATCCGATCTTGGCTTAGAACAGGGATGGCCAACTCAAATGACCTTGCGGGCCACTTCGGAAAAACATTGTAATCCTGCGGGCTGCCAAACAAAATTATAAATCTTTATATTATATTTAGACCCATAACAAACATTTATTGAATGAAAATTTAAAACGGAATGAATTATTATTGATTTCATTATTTTTCATCTATACAAGCATAGATAATTTATAATTAATAATGCAAGGATCAAATATGTCTAATTCTAGCAATAGGCAGCGAGATAGAGTTACAGGAATCGAGTGTGATGCTGCGCAGCAATACCGCACACTTCTAAGAATGTATTAAAAATAAAGAAAGGTAATAAAATAGAAACAGTTTATGAAGTATATTTGTTACAAAACACTACAGAAAAAATATTGTACAAATAATCAATATTTTGTAATGAATCTCGAGGGCCGCAAAATTATTCAAGGCCGCGGGTTGACCACCCTTGGCTTAGAATTACGAAGTCTGTCGCAAATAACATAAATGGCTCTAGAGCAGTGGTCTTCAACTTTTTCAACTCAAGGAACCCTTTGAACTAGAAAGTGTTTTTGTGGAATCCCTAAAACTAGAAAGTGTTTTCGTAGAACCCCTAGAACTAGAAAGTGTTTTCGTACAACCCCATTCCAATCAGAATTTCCCGGCATTTTTGGGAAAATCTCTCTATATATAATTCCTCAGATGTCAAACATTCGAATTGTGGAGTGAGTGAGTGAATATTAACGTCACACTGTTCAGCTACACGAGAGCTTTTGGTAACGGACATCGTAATTTTCAACCATGGTCAAGTGACGGGGAGGATACCTAAGATAGCACCTCATCTCCTAACTACCACACTAAAGGAAGGACGTCTGAGCTCTTGACAGATTTAACGTGCATCGCGCCCCTACACGGTGGGTCTTTAGTGGTGCTGGGCTTGAACTTCAAAATTGTGGAACTATTTGCCTGTATTTGTACTTGCAGTGCATTCTTCATAGCGCATTAACTTAGAATTCATTTTGAAAAAAAAAGCATTGATGAGTTATCTTCAATAATATATAAAACACATGTATAAATGAAAATGCAAAATGTAGATACTGCTTTCCAGTTAAATTTCTGCAATATTATTTCTAAGTTGAATTTTCAGTGAAGGAAATAAAATGGAATAAAAACAACAGTAGCAATAGTAAATAAATTAATTGAAATTTATATGTTTTAAGAAGAAACTACTATGTTACTAAAAATATTCTTAAAATTATGGAAACTTTCTGATTTATTTTAAATCAATGGTATTTCATCTTTGGAATATTTGAATCTTATTTAAAATGCGATGATCAATAAATCCATTTAGTATGTGGAAACTTTCACAATATTTTGAAATGAACAGCGGAGCAAGATTTAGAAAAAAGAAATACCACACTTTTTCTTTTCCAATTCCTGAAATTCTGTCCTATATTCTTTTTTCGTTTAGCCGAAAGAAATATTTTTTTTTTGGAAGCTGCGACGATGATCTATTTTATTTAACAACTGAAATAAACTGTGCAAAATAAGTTTTAAAACAGCTGGATATTCAAATAACTTAAACTTGGAAAAAAAACACATGGATTTCGATTTTGGAGATATGTATGAAAAGAATGCGAAAACTGATTCACTTTATCCTGACGATTCAAATGCATTTAATAAATATAAATTGTTCACTTTAATTATTAATAAAATATAACTTATTTAGTATATATAAATAATTTTAATAAAGGTGGAATAAAAAACAGAGGATAGCTTTTTGTACAAACATATTTGTAGTTATTTTCAAGCACAGACTCAAACTTTCCTAAGAATGATGTAATGTAAACATTATCTTGAATGCCTATAGATTCTTAGAAAACAAGACCCATTTTGGGGGAAAAAACATCTCTGTTACACAATCCACCGAAGAGTCATAAATTACCACCTTTCACCAAGGGACCACAGGGAAATTTCATGTATCCTTCCGCAAGAAGGCGGAGTTACAAGTTTACTTTCCCCTCATTCCAAATATGCAATGCTGACTTATTTAATTACTTGCAAATAAATTAGTTTAAAATTTTTTAAAGTATATGCGTTTGAAAGAGCATAAAAAATAAAGGATTTCCGCTTTTTAACTTTTTTATCCGATAATTGAAAATATTTTTATGATCGTTTCAACGCACTAAATGTAAATTTCAAGCTTTTAATAAATATTTAAAAATATTTAGAAATTTTTTTTAAAAAATCGAAATTAAGAGAAACATTAATTTTTTTTTTATCTTTAGGATGCATTTTGTTCATACAGTTAAAAGCAATACCTTTGACGTAAATTGAATTATAAGAAACTCCATAGGATTAACATTACACTCGGTTTTCGTGGTGGCGTGTCACCGGGAGCCTTAAGCAGCGATACTAAAGCGTCAACCCTCCGGGTTTTTCTAAGCGGCTTAGCTTTCGATGTTGCTCTGGTATGAATTGGGGGATATTTTTTTTCTTTTTGGCAATTGCAACTGTTAAAAAGAGAAATTACAATAAAACTGATTAAGCTGGAATAAAAGTAGCAGAAACCACACACAAAACTATAGAAATTATAATTTGTATATAACCCTCTGCTTTTTTTTGAAATGCGATAATTTGAAAAAAGAGTTCCTACGATTGCTTTCTGAGAGAGAGAGAGAGAGAGATTAGA